>JASDQU010108396.1:183559-194740 GCA_032191745.1 Picea mariana
GATAGGGCTTGAAAAATGCTCAAAAATCAAAGTGCTCGAAATGCGATGAAACCTATGCCATTGCGTCCGTCTCGTCTTCCTGATTCCGGTGGTATATTTACTTCGTCAAACGGAGTCCGTATGGAGAAGATATCGCGTTCTGTCCGAAAAGTCAAACAGGCAAAAAAGGGGATGATTGTACAATCCGTACAGTCCACATGGCACGTCCGTATAGTCCACGTGGCATGACCGTACAACTGACGTGGCGGCTCTAGAAGGTGACACGTGGCAGACCGTACAGAGGACACGTGGCATCACCAGGACGCGACACGTGTCAGGTGGATTTGGCCGTTTGGAGGTACGGTTGGACCAGTAAGAAGGTGACATGTGTCACCACTCACAGGGTGACACGTGGCAAGCTGATGTCATCGGATGATGTGGCATGCTGACGCGGCAGATGACAGGGCGTATGGCAGGCTGACGCGGCAGATTGACAGGTGTCAGTACGGCAGATTGACAGGTGTCAGTACGACATTCGACGTGGCAGTTGACTTGGCAGACACGTGGGCGAATCACAGGTTAACACGTGTCAGGTTGTGGTTGGTTTTTAAAGTGCCACGTGGCCCAGTCACGGGCTGCCACGTGGCGCTGCATTATTGGTTCATGGGTTGCAATGTAAAATTTTGTTATGGTTTCGCCGGGGTTCGAACCCGGGACCTCTGGGTGGGCAACGGACCGGCGTATTAGGCTAGCCACCCGGGCGGACGGTGATTCTTGTTAAACAAACGGTGTATATTTTGTTTATTTTGAAACGAGGTTGAAATGGCAGGAAAAAAAGGGGTCGGGGCTTAGCCCCAGCTCTCCGCGCCAACACACGACCACAACATATGACCGGGCCAACCACCAAAACAGAGCGCGGGTTGTTTAAACGAATGGCTGCAGGTTCTATGGAGGCGCCAACGGGACCGGGGGTCAGCCCTACATGTGCGCGCGGTTATATAACCGACAGCCCATGGCCACATGGCCTATCAATTCGCCAAGGAACCGGGAGCGGGGGCCTATGGGAAAGGGCCAGCGCGTGGCCGCTCGGCCACATGCCCTCTCATATGACCAAAAATAGAGAGCGCACGCCGACAAAGAGGGCTAGGCCCGAATTTATATACAAAGTGGTTTTTTTGTATATTAATTTGGTTTTTTTTTAATTAACATGCCTATTTTTAATTGATTTCTTCCATTTTTGGGGGATATTGGGCATTTTTGGAGGCCAGATTCTTGGAGGAAGTTGGGGATGTGAAACCAACTCCATTTCTATATAAAACAGGCCTGTTTGAGGCCAAATACAGTCATTCAGAGCAGAGTTATGCTGAAGGAAAGCCAAGCCAAAGTCAGTTTGATGCAGGGAAGCCTTTGAGGTGGAGACGCCGTCGGATTGTTTCTGGGAGCTTGGAGCATCAGTTTTGCATGTCGTTTCTTTTGCAGGGTTCTTGAGATCTGGGAAAACAAGACTAGATCAGTCTTGTAGCTATTTGGCATTGCTGAGATGTAATTTTGAGCACTTGTGCAGAAATAAAGAAGCCTCCCCCACAAGGAAAAAGGCCCGGAGACGTAGGCAAAAGTTGTGTCGAACTCTGTTATCAACCTGCATTCTTATGGTTTGTTGTTTACTATTCTTTTCAGATCTTCATATGTGTATTTGACTGATATAATCCTCTTCTTTCCTCATTCTTTCATTAAAATTATCAAATGGTTAAGTTATACATGCAAGTTTAAAACTCAACCATAATCATTTAAAAGATCCTGCGGATCACTTTGCCTCCTCCTTGATCTTCATCTCCTCCTCCCTATCCTTTTTCTTTGTCTTCTCCTCCTCCTGGTGAGCCAGACCCACTATCTTCATAAGCGTTTTCCTCTTCATAACTCTCTATGTCTTTGAATTCAACTTGCTTTTTCTTATTCTTCATCCCACTAGACTCTCTGACATGTTCAACTCAGGTAACTATGGTGCTTCCTATGGTGTCAATGTCGGATAATTCTACATCTGTGATAGGTACAAGAAACTCCTCCGGCCACTCCTTTATGATCTGCTCCATATCGTCATCTGTGAGCTTGTAGTATGACTGTAATTCTTCTTGGTTCTCATCTCTGCATGTGGTGATGTAGATGAAATGAGGATCTATGTGAAACTTTGTTATTGGTCGGTACTAGTGTAGGGTGTGTGGTGTCATGCACGGAAATGATTAAATGGTGACCTTTAACTGTTGGTAGTATCCATGAAACAAGACATTAGACTGCCGCTACTTCTTCATGTCGTTGGTGTACCATAGGGTGGAAAATCGAGTGGCCAACAACTCTGAGGGTTCAATCTCTAGAAAAGTGGCTCCTTTAGGCATTTGCCAAGCGGCAAATGTGTTCAAAACGATCAACCAACTGTAATGGAATTCGTATCCCAAGTCCTGGGCTTCGTGTAAATCCTTGTCTAGCTTGTTGATGAGGTATTTCTCCCAGTTCATCTGCATTCCCTCCACACACTTTCCTGCAAGGTCCACCATGAACCCAGTGACCTGTGTGGGGCAGTTTTTTCTTATTAGCTTGCTAGCTAGGAATTGGCAAGAAATGCGCATTGTGCCATCTTGTATAGAGGCTACCTTTTAACCTCGCTTTCCTTTCTCTACCTATCTGTAAGCTTCTTTGATGTGTTGCTCCATAGATTGGTACGAGGCCTTCTCTGGATAAAAAATTTGAGGGCCGGGACCTTTCACACTTAAGCTTGTGATCCGGTGGATCAGTGTCAAATCCACAGTAATCCTTCTGTCAAGCCACATATATCCACCATGATATCATGACAGGAGGTGTTTAACGCAAGCATTAACCTCCTGGTGACGTCCAAAATGCAGGATCTTCATCACATTCAACACAGTGGATTGTGCCAACCCTTTAATCCATGCCTGTGAGACGAGGCAAGGTTTCTTCCTGGTTGTCTTCGTGAGATAGCGATGAGGAGCCAACATGGCGTATTTCTTTTGGTCTCCTAAGTTGAAGTCATTGTTCTTCAAGAGTGGGATCTATCCTAACTGACTCATGACTATGCGAATTCATTTCGGAATGTACACAGTAAAAAGGAAGTACTCAAAGTCACGAGGGATGTTGTCATGTTTAACAATGCCAACCAAAGGTGGAATGTATTCAGGTAGGATTGTTATAGGATTAATCGGTAAATGCAGACATAAATAGATCCCCCTATATCCCACTGGAAACTAGAACTAAACATAACAGAACATGATACTTTCCCTAAGTTCTAATTATTGAGTTTACTAGTTAACAAGAGATAGACAACATACCGTTTAAATGTCGTTTCCTCTTTCCATTTCCATCCTAGATCCACTCTGATGCTCCTGTGATATTGAATCTGCAAGGGAACATGAACCAACCAAAGTGAAATCAACACAATATACTCAACAAGAACCTATGTATGTGATCAAGGAATCATACAATAAAACAAGACTAGTTTTATGGGAAAGAAACATATTGTTGTATCATATTAAAATGAAAGTGGATATTACAACCAAAGCCTTGATGTCGCAAGGTCCCCTTTTGATGGACCTTTTCTCCAACACACACACCTTTTCTCCAACCTTGAATGAACAATATCCACAATGAATTGATGAAATGAAATGAGGCTCTCAAGCATGATCTAATGCAGAACTCTCCATATAATTCTTAGCCTATTCAACCTTAGCCTTTTCCATTAGAGGTCCCTCTTTATATAGTTTTAAAGAGAGATGGGTGAGGAGATTAGGATGATCCCACCAAATCAAAGAAGCAAGTAAGATCCAAACCATTCGAAGGCCACCTCATCTTCTAGAAATTTCATGAATTTTGACTTTTTCTTAGCTTTCTACATCGTCACACCCTAGGTATAGTGCAACCTACGGAGACGTCATAGTCCAACTCTAGATCAGGATGCGATGATCAATAATTGTCGCACCCCATGAATTTCACAGGGTGCGGCGACCTTCCTTAATAGGGTTTTTGAGAAGAGAAAGCCAATCACTTTCCTCATGGAGAAAGACTCTTTTTATCTTTTCATGGGAACATGAACACATGTTCTCAATGGATCACTAGGGTGAAAAAAATAATTTGTAACATAAATTCCCCCAAAGTATGAAGTTGGAACTTGTGACAACTGAAATACTTTGAAAAATGTGTGTGTCAAAAAAAAGGAGCGCATCGATCCGGAACCTACAAACAATCAAGAATCTACATAATAATATTACTAGTGTCTGAGGTAGGCATTCCCATACTTAGATCACAAAATTTCAAGTGATTCATGGCCACTAAATATACATTGTGGATCCATGTCATTATGAATCGACATATCCACCAAGAATACACTGTGGATCTATGCTCCAAAGAACTCAAATTTATACATAGCCCAAGACATACAAAGTGGATATATGTGTGAATACAAATAATGAATACTCCGTCGCAACCTAGATATAAATGGTAAGATCCAGGGTCTTTATTTTTGTCATCTCTAAGTACGAATCTAGACATGATATTACAAGTGTTGAAGTTGAACATGGTAGAAAGCACTTGATTACCGGTCATTAATGAAAATCGTTAACAAGTGCGAGGGAAATCACCATTGATGTCAATGACTCCCAAGGTACCCTAGTACAATCCAACGAATGTGAATAAATGAGTTGAAGTCTAACACTCGATGGAATCTTCCAATCAGGGGTTAATGATGCGAACCCACTGTTAAAAGCAAAGAAACATGCCATTGAGGCATGAAGGCTCTAAGGTAATGAATGATTTCTAAGTCTTGTTCATGGATAATGAGTTGAAGTCGATAAGAAAAGACTCGTCACAAGAGGGCCTTGATGTATCCCCCATCAATGACACAAAATATGTAACAGATTTGAGGTATATCAGAGTATGAAGTGATTCGAAACTAACACAGGGAAGGCCGACATGGTAGAAAATTTATAACTGCAGATGGTCGAATCAATAGAAGGCTTGTTTAGGTTGGAATTATCTTGAACATATGAATGACACGACAATGGTCTTGGCAGGATTGAATCAAGGAGGACCCAACATATGGACATGCAGATGGTCAAACGAGAGACAAATCGATTTCCCAACCTAGATAAAATGATGAAGGGGGTTCCATGTTCAAGAGAAACTATTACTGCCACTAACACAAATACAGAGACACATTTCTTTCCCAATTTTCCCCCACCATTTTTGGAGAGTACCTCTTTATTTTTACGCAAGCTTGAGGAGGATAACATATGTGTGTTGATGTAAGCTCATCCTTCGAATGTGTCCCTCGGAGTATGTTTAACGAACCCTAAGAATGAGTGTTTGATCCCATATGGGTATTTCAATGTTTATTTAATGAGTCCAAAGAGAGAAAACTAAAGGGTTTTTCAATTTTAGAGAGTCTAAAAAACACTTAAAGAGAACTCCACAAGGTCCTTTTTCGTAAGTTGATCTAACGAGATCAAAAAAGTGATAATATACCGCTCATCAGATGTTTTCTTCAAATACTTTTATGAGCATGAAAAGAACAAGGTCACTCGGCAATATTTTCATGTTTAGAGAGTCTGAAAAGAGCTTAAAGGGAACTCCAGTGGGTTCCTTTTTCGTATAACCTTTACGAGTCCGAAAAAGTGATAAAAGTATACTTGGTTACATTCTCATTAATTTACGAGCATGAGAACGAACAAAGACTAAGCTCAAAGTTTTTCCTAAAAAACCCTAAAAGGATCTGTACACGCGACAAATCTATAAAAACAAACCAAAAAGGTGGACCCTTGTTCCAACGTTTCATCTCTAGACTTTTTAATCTACAAAAAATCAATTACTTGCAAAGTTGTTAGGACTTTAGGGTTAGGGTGAAGCATAAAATAATATAATATACAAATAAAAATCAACAAAATAGGTAAAAACTTTTATTTCACTATTTCATTTACAACTTCACCCAAACATTTCTCCAAACCTTCCTTTAACCTCGATTTTCAACTGCAGATTTTGGAGTGCACGACTGATCATTCGAAGAATTATCTCCACAAAAAAGTAGTTTTCATTTCCTTCATCTTTCCATGGATTACAATTTGATTTTTATTGGTTAAAAACAAACTTTTGGGTTGATTTCTTGGGGTACCCATGCGCGGAGGTCGTCACAGGCGCCCTATATCGAGACCTGCGATGATATAAGATTGTCACAGTCAAAACTAAAGCTAGGGTGCAGTGACTCTGCACTGTGAAAATGCATAGGCCTGCAACATCCACAACCCAAAAGTATTTAAAGATGAATCTATGAAGAAAAATCCTTCAGGAAATAAAATCATGATGCTAATATATTTTTATCGTTCCTTGGTAGGTATTCCACGGTCAAAATGTTGGAATGGCGTGAGGGAGAGCATGAAGAGGAATACTATTTTGCTGGGAATGACCCGGGAACTGTAATGGCCCTATGATAGTGTGGGTTGTTGAAATTCTTCAAGATACAGGGTATGAGGGCCCAACTAAGAGTCCTTGAGTACCTAGTTCACATCTGGGATGTGAACGAGCATGTGTTTCAAGTGGGTTCCAACACACTCACTATAGATATCGAGGATATCTACTTCCTAACATGATTGTATCACTGGGGTTCACGGGTGACCCTAATAGGTAGCAAGGGAGGCAGTGAGCCTATGAACCACTACATTAGTCAACATTGTGAGTCGGGTACTCATAAACATAATAGCAAGGTCGCTATTAGGGATGTCCAAGACTTCCCTCTACGGACTGTCCTTTATACCATCACACACATGGAAGGGATTTTGATATTATGGTAGCTTCGTGAGGTATGAACCTCTATTGTGACCTTTGACGAGATTAGAACATTCCAAAAGAAAGAAAAGAAATGAAAGTAACCCTAAATGAGATGTCGTCTGAAGAGAGATAATTAATATGAATTAATTACTACCCAGAGAGAGAAGTCAGCCCAGGAAAGTGTGCCAAGAATACTATAAATACAGGGCTCCAGTCTCTCATTGGACACACTTCTCATAATTGAAGAAATCTAGTTTTGCACACTGCAGTCTAGAAGTCTTGTGCACAAGTCCTGGGAAAGGTGTTGCACTAGTTTTGGGTGGGACTCTCTGATCAACTTTGGTTACTTCTTGATTGGTGCATTAGCCTTGCTTGTCTATTGGATTGCTACCAGTATTATTCTCTCTATCAAGGTCAAGGTGCTCAGAGGGTGGCTTCGGCCTATGGTTGGGCAACAATAGTGATATTGTCAATGGTAAAATGAGCACATTCTTTCATATTCTAACAGGTTATGGGACCACACCTCCTTCATTTAGTATAACTTCTAGAAGGAAACACAACCATTAGGATACTAAGCTTGCTAAGGAACTGCCGCTAGGGTTACTAGCAGGAGCAACTTCCAAGACACTTCCACTAGGGTTACTAGCAGGAGCAGTTGGAGAAACCCTAAATCTCAGATCCGACACCTTATGATGGAGCATCTCACTCATAGAGAAGATATTCATATGCTCCCTAGTTCATCACACCTTTTGACTCTCTCAAAAGACAGACATGATAGAGTTGAATTTTTGGATCAAAGCATGACAAGCCACCAGTCAATTGAAGACATCAGTGAACATATCAGTCTTTTACATTACTCATCACTCACTGGAACGATTGAAGATGACATGCAGATAATCGATAGTGGAGCTTCTATGCACATGAAAAGATATCAAGCTATACTCTCAAATCTAAATGAGAAGAAGACATCGTATAAGGTAGAACTTGGAGACAAAAACACTTACCCAGTCGAAGGATTTGGACAAGCCTCCATCAAGTTGAAAATAGGTAACAATGTTCATTTAAGCAATGTTTTATATGTACCTGGTTTGGAAAAGAATCTTGTATCCATATCTTTCCTAGAAGACAAAGGAAATAGAATAGCTTTCGTAGATGGAAAAGTATTATCTTGGCCTAAAGACTCCAACATAGATAATGCTAGGGTTATTTGAAGTCATGAAGGAAATCTATACAGACTACTCGAACATAATGAAGAAGCTCTCGTACATGATGAAGTCAATCCCAATGAAATTTGGCATAGAATGTACACTCATATTAATTATCAAGCATTACCTTTTCTCAAAAGAACGGTTGAGGGAAAACCATAATTGCAGTCTACACATGAAGGAAATTGCAAAGGATGTGCTTTTGGGAAGAATATCAAGAAACCATTCCCAAGTAGCAACAACATATCTAAGGAGATTCTATATCTAATACACTCAGATGTTTGTGGTCCGATGCTAGTCAAATATCTAGGAGTATCTCTTTACTACATAATATTCATAGATGATTATTCAAGAAAAACTTGGTTATATCTATTGAAGACAAAAGATGAAGTATTCAACAAGTTTCAAGAATTCAAAGTAGAAATAGACAACCTCACAAACAAGAAGATCAAGACATTGAGAACAGATAATGGAGGAGAATATACCTCGAAGGAATTCATTGCATTCTACAAATCGGAAGGGATTAGGAGGGAGATGACTATTCCTCATAATCCGCAACAAACTAGTGTAGCAAAAAGAAAGAACAGATCCATCAAAGAAACAATAAAAGAACTACTAAATGATCAAGGTTTATCTATGTTCCTATGGGGAGAAGCATCCATGACAACAATATACGTTCAAAATAGAAGTCCTCATCACATATTGAAGGACACAACTCCAGAAGAAGCCTTCTCAGGTAAGAAACCTAATGTGGAAAACCTAAGAATCTTTGGATGTCCAGTTTACTCTCACATTCCCAAGGACAAAAGGAATAAACTAGCTACCTCGGGAAAGAAGGGCATATTCGTGGGATATAGCGATTCATCCAAGGCCTATAGAATCTATATTCTGGAACAACATAAGATCGAAGTCAGGAGAGACGTGACATTCAATGAGAAGATGGATTTCAATAAATCCATAGAAGAAACTATAGAAGAAGAAGAGAATGAAGAACATATTGAAGAAAGCATAGAAAATCAAAATGATGAAGAGGAACAACCTGATCATCCTATGCAACAATGTGAAACCATTGATTCAGACACTGTACCTAAGACCAAGAAACAAGCATCTTGGCTTGAAGCTACGTTACAAGACACAAAAATGCTCAAGGTCCCAGAAGGAACATTCAGAAAAATTAAAAGGCCTAAAATATTCTCAAGGTATGCAACATATATGACAAAGCTCTTAGATGAAGAACCTACCACATTTTAATAAGTTGTTCAAAAGAAACAATGGAAAGAAGCTATGATGGAAGAACACCAATCCATTATGAAAAATGATGTACGGGAAATTGTGCCTAGACCTAAAGAAAAATCAGTGGTAACTTCAAAATGGGTATATAAGATTAAACATGCAACAAACGGAAGCATGGATAAATATAAAGCAAGGTTCGTAGCTAGAGGGTTCTCCCAGAAGGAGGGAGAAGATTATGATGAAACTTTTTCTCCAATTGCTAGATATACTTCCATTAGATCTATCATATCTCTTGCCGCTTCCATGGGATGCAACTTACATCAGATGGATGTAAAGATAGCTTTCCACAATGGAGAAATCAAAGAAGAACTATTAATTGAACAACCTCAAGGGTTTTAAGTACATTCCAGAGACACTCACATTTGTAGATTAAAGAAATCCCTATATGGACTCAAGCAAGATCCAAGGGATTGGTATGGCAGAATGGACAACTATCTAACGAGACTTGTTTTCTCCAAGAGTCATGCAGATCCAAACCTTTACTACAAAGTCATGGACAATGCACCTGTAATTCTACTACTATATGTTGACGATCTATTCATAACAGGTGAAGAGTCTCTCATCATTAAGTGAAAGAAGGAACTATCTTCTGAATTTGATATGAAATATCTAGGTCTCATGCATTATCATTTGGGACTAGAAGTATGGAAGAAGCGTGGTGAAGTATTTCTTGGACAAGGAAAGTACGCAATACAGATCCTTCAGAAGTTTGGAATGATATAATGTAAGTCCATGGACACTCCTATGAATATGGATATAAGAAAAGTGAAAGATCTAGATTCTGATCTAGTAGATCCATCACTATATCGACAATTAATTGGGTCATTGATGTATTTGGTAAATACTCGACCAAACATTTTATTTGTTGTGAATACACTAAGCCAGTTCTAGGTGGAACCGAGACATGAGCATTGGATAGATGCAAAGCATGTCTTAAGATATATCCGTGGGACAATAAACTATGGCTTAAGATATACCACATCCAGTGATATACAGTTTCATGGATTCACAGACTCAGATTGGGTAGGAAGTGCAGAAGACAGAAAGAGTACTTCAGGAATGTGTTTCAGGTTGGGCTCTGCTATGCTATCTTGGGGCAGCAGGAAACATAAGTCTTCCGCACTCAGCACAATAGAAGCAAAATATATCGCAACATGTGAAGCATGCACAAAAGAAATATGGCTAAGAAAGTGAATCTTCAATTTATTTGATCAGATTCCAGAATCGACCATAATACATTGCGATAATCAGAGTTGTATAAGATTATCTGAACATCCCGTGTTTCATGAAAGGTCAAAACATATTGAGATCAAATTCTACTTTATTCGAGATAAATTCCAGGAAGGAGAGGTAAATCTTCAGTATATCTCCACAGATGAGCAAACAACAGACATCCTGACAAAGCCTCTATCCAGAATAAAGTTTGCATATTTCTGAGAAAAGATGGGGATCATGGAAATAAATCCCTTAGCTGAAAAGGAAGAAATGAATCTCTAGGTTGGGAGGGAGCACTGACATATTATTGAGGACATTCATTTTCAAGATTGAAAAATAGTCCAGCTTGGGCAGATTCTTTCCTATTCGGAAAGTAGATTGAGATTTCTGATGAATAGACATTTTCCAGTTCAGAAAATGGTCCATATTGCTGATGTACCATAGATAGTGACTTCCCATTGTGGTTAACATGGGGAGTGGTCTAGGGCAGTCTCTCGTCTTGATGGTTACTCAAGAAGACTGGCCTGCCGATCTGGACAACGATTTCTAATTTTGGTTAACATGAGGAATGGTCTGTTTTGGAGGTTGATACGGGACAATCTTTGGTTAACAAGGGAAATGGTCCAGAAAATCATTCCTTAGGTGAATTCATTATATCTAGATAGGT
>JASDQU010108396.1:203682-214248 GCA_032191745.1 Picea mariana
CAAGAGTAATATGGTAACTTGAATAAAGTTAAGGTGACTTTATATATATATATATATATATATATATATATATATATATAAATAAACGTTAAACATCACGTAGCGATTCAAATCATTGGTTTATTATTTGTCTTATCAATACACACTATTTCCGTTAGACATATATATCATATATCAAGGGTTAACATTAAATATCATATAGTAAGTTAATCATTAATTCATTGTTTGGTACATCCCTTCCAATCAATACACAATTGCATTGATATTTAAATATTTTTTTAATTATGGGATACAAAATCTCTTTTTAGTATAAACATAAAGATTGATTGCACTGTTAAAGTCGACAAAAAGTATCTATCTTACTTTCCTCTGAATTTAATTCTATAACTTCTTAAAAAACACATATTTTTAATTACTCGGGTTTAGTTTTATCATCCTTATCTATTTTATTATTAGTTTTTAATTATTTTTACAATTAATCTATATCTTCCATTTGAAAATGATATTTTTTAAAGTAATGTATCATCATGTATTCATAAATTTTTCATTCCGGATTTTAATTATGATTTTCTTAAAAAAAAAAAAAAATTGGTATTAACATTGCCACTACAACAACCATTATTAGGTACTGTTCCTACTCACTTTATTATTAAATTTTAATTATGTTTACAACAACCATTCCATTAGGTATTGTTCCTATTCACTTTAATATTATTTTTTAATTATGTTTACCATTGAATGACTTATAATTTATTAAATTTTATCTTTTTAATTACTTATACTTATCCTATTAACTTTGATTTTTACTATATTATTTTCTAATATCCTATTAACTTTGATTTTTACTATATTATTTTCTAATTTGTTAAATCTCAACTTTTTAACTTTAATTTAAAAATTTTTAAATATTTTAATTTTTAATTTATGAATTTTAACTTATTAACTCTTAATTTTAATTATTTAAATTGATATATCAATTTATCTTAATCATACAAATATATTCATAAATACATTTATATATATCCATAAGTACCAATTATGAAACAAAATGTCATATATCCATAAGTACTAATTAAAAACCAAAATGTCATTTGAACTTAAGGAAAAACTTTTTTTCATTTGATGTAATCATATATATATATATATATTATTGGTTATATATGTATATATAATGTTAATTTAACTATAATATAATTATCACTATCGTAATATTTAATTATATTAATTTGTTCCCATCTTTATATATATATATATATATATATATATATAAAAGAAAGTGATAAATAAAGCTACGGAATCAATATTTCCGTGATCACTTATCCTTAGCTTTCCTAATTACTTTGACGTCTCAGTCCAATTTCTTTGACCAATAATTTAACTTGGTTTTCTAACGTACTACTTCCTAACTACTTTGACGTTTTTTTCGATTCGTAACGTACTACTTCCTAACTACTTTGACTTTTTGGACTCCTAACTTTGGACTTCTTAACTACTTTGACTTCTACTTATTAAAGTCCAATTTCTTTCATCAATACTTTGGTTCCTAACTTACTAGTTGGCCTCTAACCTACCAAAATCTAACTCTTTTAAACACTTTAATTCCTAACTTATTAACTTTTCATTTTGAATATTTGTAATTATCATATTAATTTTATTTAATATTATTAAAATTAATTTTCATATAATAATATAATAATAAACAAACATATTCAAAGTAAGTCATATAAACACAAATTAAATATATAAATTCTTTATTAATATTTAGTTAATTGATTTTAAATAGTTATGTATTAATATACTAAAATTTTACATGATGATTGTAAAATTGAAATATAATTTGGGTATATGACATACATTTTAGGACAAAGTGATTTTTATCTTGTCCAACATCGAGTTTCAGTATGTAGTTCTTGAGAATTTGTTCTTATTTTAACAATGTTGAATTTATTCTTTACACTAGTCAAGACAAAGAGGTATTTTTTATCTTCTAGATTAGGGTTGATCACCTCCTTATAATATATTTTTCTTCTTTTACCCTCTAATTCTTTATCACACCACAATTTCTCCTTAAATTTAGATGTAATAATATTTTTAATATTATCATTATTTTACGATATGTTCCCTTCCTTTATTCCCTAATGCTTTAGCCAAGATGGGAATATTTATGTCATCCTTGATCCAGATGGATGTTTGTGGCCTCCCACCTATTCCAACAAGCTTATTTTGGTAGTTTTCCAGTTTGACAGTTTTTTTCTACTTTTCGGGTCTCCGATTTTCGGGGCTGTTTTGAGGCCCTAAACAACGTTTTTAGGGATCGCCACAGTCAAACTATAGTCAGAGTTAGAGTCTGATGGAAACATGTGTATTCCTCGGATGGACCTTTCCAATGGACTATCATGTGCCTAAAACAAAGATCATATGCAAAAGTTACGACCCCGGAAAGTTGATGTACTAACTTACCCCAACAGGGCGCACATGAATTTTGACACTTCATCTCCTAGGGTTAGGTTTTTCGATGTCTAGGTTTTTGGCATTCCTATTTATTGTAAAAAGGCTTAGAGAGCCTCATTGTAACCATCTTCTTATGAATGACCACAATTGTCACATCTCTTCTCAGAGATAAGTCGCCACCATTCTAACAAGCTTGTTTTCCATTGCATTTTACAATTTCAGCACATTTTTTTACTAAATAGAAACAAGTTTTACTGTAGATATGTTATTATATCCCTGTTATTCTTGTGTTTATGTGTTAAGAATAATAATATTCTGTTTTCATTTCGTTCTGCTCATAAAATCTGGATCAGTGGTATCAGAGCAGTCTGCTCCTTGTCGTTCTTAATGCATGTCCCTGACGAGGTCAAGGGACAAAGAAATGGGTCTCCAGCTTGTTTCTCTTAAGGAAAAAATCTCTTGCATGCCCAAGCGACCTCTCATGGCGGAAGAAAACAAAGACGATAGGATAGGAGATCCTTTCAAAATGTTGCTCGAGGAAGCCCTCAGGCAACATATGAACGAAATGATGGATAGTTTTGCGCAAATACTTCAGCGGCTAGCAAGAAGCAACGCATCTTCCTCGAGCGGAGGCACCGCCCCCTTCAAGTTACAAATCAACTTTGATATTCCCATATTTGAAAGTTGGATAGACACAAATGCTGTAGACAAATGGTTCAATATACTAGAAACATATTTTTCTTTCCATAACTAAATTGGAACAGAGAAAAGATTACGTTTGCGCTCCTCAAATATGTTCCCCATGTCAAAGATTGGTGGGAAACTTTCTGTGAGAAAAAGGAAGCAAAGGAACTCTTATTATGTACATTTGTGGTCACTTGGGAGTCCTTTAGGGATGCTATCAAGGAACAATACTACCATGTCAAAAGTTATGATGACATGTTTACAAAATGGACCACACTACGACACGAAAGAGACCAACCAGTGTCGAATTCCATAAATATCTTCCATACATTGCGCACCAAGTTGCTCAAGTATCATAGTGTTCTGCATATATACATCAAGGTCGAAATTGAGTTTTTGGACATCTAGTCCTTGGGCGCGACCTATCGATATGTCGTCAAAATCGATCAAAATATTACACAAAAGACAAGACAATTTAGGCCTAGGAACCCCTCACATCAAAAGCAAGTAAAGGGAAGCCCCAACCCGCAGAACAAAGGATTGAGAAAATTTGAACAACCTCAGGACAACCAGTCTAGGCCACAAGCAAAGAAGGACACCAGAAAGACAAAGAAAGATAATGGGAAGTGGTGCGACTTCCATAAGATCCTCTGGCATAACATTGTTGATTATCACTCAAAGAAATTGTTGGTGGCTGAGGTGAAATCCTCTAAGTCAGATGCGGGTTTCGACTCTAAGTTAGAACTAGAAAAGGGGAGATAGATCATTGACGTGGAACCCAGTGCCACCGTTGCTACCACCAAGGTTCATCTCGGTGAACCAAACGAGCCAAAAGAAGGTGAGCACCTATTTCATTCAAAGATGTGGGTAAAAGGCACCCCGCTGCACTTTATCGTTGATAGCGGTAGCCAAAAGAACATCATATTAGAAGAGGTCATCAAGTGGCTAACCCTACTGACAACACCACACCCACAACCCTACACCATTGGATGGATCTGCGAAGGAAGTGATTTCCGCGTTAGCCAACAGTGTCAGTTGTCGTATGAAATCAAGCCCTTCAAAGATGAGGTATTATGTGATGTTTCTCCTCTAGAAGTTTCTAATGTTCTTTTGGACCAACCTTATTTATGGAAACATCATGGTGTATATGAGTCTAGGCCTCGCACTGTTGTTATTACTTTGAACAAGAAATTGTATAGGATACCCAAAGCAGTCCCACCTAATGTTATTTCCTTGATCTTTGTCAACCAATGCAGGAAGGTCATCTCTCAGACTTGGAATTTTGTCTTCTTCGTGATTTGATCTCAGAGCGAGTGAAAGATTGTAGCCACGTTTAGGGTATCTGCGGTCGACCTCTCCACACAGCAAAAGAAAGTGGACAAGGTCGTGGAAGATCACAAATATATATTTTCCTCACCTACCGGGGTACCTCTTCTCTGTCAAGTCAAGCATCCCATCAATATGACCCCTAGTGCACCGCTGGCCAATGGGCTAGTCTATCGCTGCTCTTTGTTAGAGATTGAGGAGATCAAGCAACAAATCCAAGAACTTCTCCACAAGGGGCACATCCATCCCAGCTCATCACCTTGTGGGATCCCAATCATGCTGGTGCCGAAGAAAAATGGGACTTGGCGACTCTGCATTGATTACCGGGCACTAAATAAAATCACAGTCAAGAACCGATACCTGATTCCCCAAATCGGCGATCTCCTTTATCATCTCAAGGGGGCCAAATACTTTAGTAAGATTGATATGAAGTTGGGCTACCACCAAGTCCCCATAGACCAAACAGATGTACAGAAGACTACCTTCAAGTCAAAAGAAGGTCTTTTTCAATGGTTGGTCATGCCCTTTAATTTGACAAATACTTCAACAACTTTCATGAGGATGATGGAAGATATCTTGCAAACTTTCACCAGTAATTTTGTAGTGGTGTATCTAGATGACATCCTCATCTACAAAAAGACTTGGGTGGAACACTTGCAACATATTCAACAGCACAACCTGCGGTAGCACAAGCTATATTCCAACTTGGAAAAAAACTCCTTTGGCATGGACATGGTCTAATACCTAGGCTACATCATGGATCATCATGGTGTGAATGTGGATCCATCCAAGATCTAGGTCATCCGTGAATGTCCAGCCCCAACAACACTCACTAAGCTTCAGAGCTTCTGAGGCCTTGCCAATTTCTATTGTAGGTTCATGTTGAGATTCTTGCATATTGCATGGGCCCTCAACCATGTAACTAGGGGTGGTAGCAAGGAAAAATTTGTGTGGGGATTGTCCTAACAACAAGCGTTCGATGATTTAAAACAACGCTTGTGCTCAGCCCCAGTACTTTCATTAATAGACCTACAATAGCCCTTTGATATCAAGACGAATGCTTCGGACTATGCTGTGGGCATAGTTCTCACTCATCACGACCACCCCATGGCCTATCATAGTGAGACACTATAAAATGTTGTCCATAAGTACCCTACTTATGACAAAGAAATGTACTTCATTGTGCAGACCTGCCACTAGTGGAGACATTACATTATCGAGAAGCAGACAGTCATCCACACAGATCATAAGACATTGTAGTTCATGCAGACACAAGGAAAATTGAAAAATGATCACAATCAGAAATGGTCCACATACTTGTAGCAGTTCCACCTTAACATGAAGTATAAGACATGCAGTACCAATTGAGTTGTTGATTTCGTCAGCCAACCTCCAGTCGCGAAATTCACCACAGTGCTAAACTCTTGTGTCCATGAGACCTTAGGATGGCCCAAACTCTATGAGACAGACCCTGACTTCACCACCACATACCAAATGTTGGGTGCAAACTCAGTTGTCACTAATTTCCATCTTCAAGACAAGATATTGTGTCGACTGGGCCATCTCTGCGTTCCATAAAGTGAGTGAGCGATGTTGATTTGGGAATCCCACTACAGTTGGGTGGCAAGACACTTTAGTGTCAAAAAGACAGTGGAAGTGTTGCATAAATAGTTCTACTGGCCAAAACTTCGATATGATGTCAACAAGTACATTAGGTCTTTCACTGCATGTGCTATTATCAAACCGACCACTAATAAACAGGGCCTTTACACCTCCCTTCCTACTCCTGACAGGCCATGGGAATCCATCTCAATGGACTACATGTCGGGCCTTCTGTCCACCAAGAGGGGAAATGACTATGTTTTTTTGGTTTTTGATGTCTTTACCAAGATGGTGTTCGTGGTCGCCTCCAAGAAGAGCATTACAACAGAGGCTACTGCCAATCTCTTCTTTGAACGAGTATGGGTACATTTTGGAATCCCACAAACCATTGTCTCATATCGAGACATTTGGTTCCTCAGCACATTCTGGTCGAGCCTCTGGTCACTACTGGACACCAAGCTCACTGAATCCACTTCCTTCCACCCCTGGACAAATGGCCAAACTGAGTTCGTCAATCAGATGATCGTGCATATCCTGCGCATGTACAATTCCAAGAACCCCCGCGCATGGGATGAGAGTCTTCCCTATGTTCAACATAGCTACAAACGAGCCCTACATAGCTCAACTGGCCATAGCCCCTTTCAGGTCGGGTTGGGATTCCAACCATTGGGTCCCATGGATGTTGCACTACCTCTTTCAGCCAACCCGACCGACTCATCTCCTACTCCAACTGAAGATGACAAAGCCTCCTGGTTCATTGAGCGGATCCATCACATCCGCCAACATGTTCAGGATATTTTACAGAAGTCCAATGCCAAGTACAAACAACACCATGAGCAACACCGGGTGCCACATAATTTTCAGGTGGGAGACAAAGTGTGGTTGCAGTTGCAGAAATAATTCCTTACATGGCCCCATCCAAAGCTTCGCCCACTCCATTATGGACCTTACACCATCACCAAGGTTGTGGGTGATAATTCTTTTGAGCTTAACATTCCCCCTTCCTTTGCCTGTACCCAGTATTCAACATGGATCTCCTTCGACCATATTTACCACCATTATTGGAAACCTCAAATATAGAAGAACATATGACACCCATAGAGATAAACCCTGACTGCATGAAACATGAATCCAATGATGAGATTGTGGACAGACAGGTCAAGGTAACTCGCTATCAAAGGATCCATCTTTATCGAGTTGTCAAAGCAGAGCATCTCTTGCACCAAAGTAAGTGGCTCACCTGGGGCCAAATTTAGTAGAAATCTCCTCATCTGACAGGGGAACTGAACGCAATGGATACAATTGCTTCCCAAGGGGGGAGGATTGATCCATATGGATTTCGATGACCTCCCACCTATTCCAACTGTCTCATTTTGGCAGTTTTTTCTAGTTTTCGGGTCCCCGACTTCCGAGGTTGTTTTGAGGCCCTAAACAACGTTTTTATGGCTCGCCAGAATTATACTATAGATTAAATTAGAGTCTGACAACAACATGTATAGTCCTTGGATAGACCTTTCCAACGGGCTATCGGGTGCCTAAAACGAAGATCACATGCAGAAGTTAGGACTCTGGGAAGTTGATGTACTAACATACTCCAATGAGGCCCACATGACTTTTGGCGCTTCATCTCCTAGGGTTAGGTTTTGGGATGGATAGGGTTTTGGAATTCTTATTTATTGTAAAAAGGCTTGGAGAGCTTCATTGTAACCTTCATGCGAATGAGCGCAATTGTCAGATCTCTTCTTAGAGATACGCCGCCACCATTCTAGCAAGCTTGTTTTCCATTGAATTTAGAGTTTTAGCACATTTTCTTATTGAATAGAAACCAATTTTACTATATATTTGTTATTATATACCTGTTATTCTTGTGTTTCCGTGTTAAAAATTATAATAATTTGTATTCATTTCATTCTTCTCATAAAATACAGATCAATCCTACTTGAGCAGAAGATGATTTCTGATAGAGTTTGAAGCAATTTTGGAAGCCTCTGAATTTTTAGTGAAGTTCCATTGTAATGGTTAGGATGGAGAAGGAATAAAAGGGAGTTATTTTCCATTCTCGTGTATTTGCATGGTTTTTAGATCTTGTGTATTTGCATGGTTTTTAGATATTGTGAATGAATCTGATTTTATTGGTTATATTTTTCCATGTTATTTAGCTTGTTCTTATACACTAGGTACCTAGTCATAGTCTATAGGGGAAAGGATGTCTCACTTTTATGAGGATGATAGCATATGGTGTATTTCCTTTAACTTTGATATTATAACTTATAGAATTCTTTTGTATCTTCTTTATATTTCTCCATGATTCTCTAGAGATATTAGATCCCCAAATTTCAGATCGATATAAAATAATAGGATCGACCAGAGTCTCAAAGAGGATTTTTTTCTTATCCTGAATCAAAAGGTCCACCTATTTACAATTGTTTTCAATCCCATGACAAGATTTCACCCTCCATTTATCCTTTTCTCAATGTAATTCCACTTGAGTTTGTGATGAATATCTATTCTGAAATATTTGTATGAAGGAATTTCCTAAAAGTTGTTACTGTCATATACAAAGTATTGTAAGTGATATTTTTTCATATACAAAAATATAGTAAATTATATTTTTGGATTTAATTCATAAATTTTGTTTTTTCATTATCAATATTCATATTTTTATTAGAGAGAAAAATTCTTGAGGATTTTTATTTTGTTTCTAAAATCCTAAAGACTCATATCATAAGAATAATATCATCAAGATAGCGAATAATAATAATAGTTATACTAATGAAAATTGAGTTAATACAACTTGCTTCTTAAAAAAATAATTCTTTAACAATACATTTACGAAGAAGAAAATATTAAATCTTACAATTTTATTATATACAAAATAAATAAAGAGAGAAAATTTTGAATCTTACACCTTTATTATGCATCAACACAATTTTATTTTTATTAGGAGCACAGTTTGAAATATTACACTTTTATTATGTTTAAGAAATATTATATGATAGTTTATTTAAAATTTTTATCATTAGATATATTTGGACACTTTATAACATATTTTTGCACAAATTTAAAACAGAATTTGATAAATAAGATTTATGTTTTGATAAAAATAATAATTTTATATTAATAATATATTTAAAAAGTAATTTGATAAATAAGATTTAAATTTCCATAAGAATAACAATTTTATATTAATAATATATTTAATATATTTAACTTTGAAATATATTAATTTTTTATATAAATAAATATAATCAATTTTTTTTTTTTTTTTAATTAAATTGTTAACTTGTGATTTGTGATATGCATGGTTAATGATACATCCACTAAAAGATATACTAAAAGATATAAGAAAGAGTAAACTCTAATCAATACATAAAAAAGGAAGATGTCACAAGTTTTAATCAATTTATGATTTATGAAGAGAAAATATGTTATAAGTAGAATTTGATTTATGAAGAGAAAATAATATGTTTTTTTTTTTGTTTGTTAATTTGTGCAGGACCTGCGATTAATCTGTGGCTTGAGAAACCGCGACTCAGGGGCATCTAAGCCGTCAAAATCACCTGGGGATCGCACACGGCTTGAGCCACACCAACCCTTAACATGGTTGGATTTTTTTTTCCCTGCAAGTTTCGAACCACTGACTTTAACATCACGAAGTGGCTTAACAACACACTTCGTCACCGATTGTCCTACACCTCGGAGACATAAGAGAAAATAATATGTTACGAGTAGAATTTGAACTAGAATAATTTGTTCTTTTAATAAATCAAGTTGAATCTTTTTTTTCTATCATTTAACATATATATTATAAATAATTTTAACATTAGTGAATATAAACAAAATTAATTATAGGATTGAAACACGTTAAGTTTAGTTATATATATTTTTATAGCATAAGAAGTTAGTTCAATTACTAGGCATTACTTTTATTGGGTATTTAGCTACTTTTATGTAGACAAGTGTCATGAGATCCATGAGGTTTATATATATATATATATATATATAAACTTGTGAAATCTCCACTTCCTCGACACTTATGGATGGAATATATCTCAAACTTTAAGGAAATCAATCAGCCTACAATCTCATATTAATAACATACTTTAACTAAACTATTCAACCATGCAAATTAATCATTAAAATTAAAAAAATTTATATATGCAAATATAATGAACAATGGGTCCTAGAGATTTTCGAAGTTTTTTGGAAAATCTTATTAAATAGACTAGAGGTTTCAGATCTTCGTTCTAATAACAACTTTTTTTATCTTGTTAGCCATGACTCACCCCCACCTTCATTGTTTCCCTCTATAACCCCTGACCAGGTGGACACCTCTCGGTCTCTAATTCCTCGCCCTGAGAACAACCTCCCTGACTTTAACCCCTCTATTGATCATGTTTTACCTGTTTCTCCTCCTACAGAAATTGGTTTTGTCCCCCCCCTTAAATCCATTTCCCCTACTTCAAACCCTTCAATTAACCCCTCCCCTTCCCCTTATTTTAG
>JASDQU010108396.1:239569-263494 GCA_032191745.1 Picea mariana
GTCCAATTTCTTTCATCAATACTTTGGTTCCTAACTTACTAGTTTGCCTCTAACCTACCAAAATCTAATTCTTTTAAACACTTTAATTCCTAACTTATTAACTTTTCATTTTGAATATTTATAATTATTATATTAATTTTATTTAATATTATTAAAATTAATTTTCATATAATAATAATCGACAAACATATTCAAAGTAAGTCATATAAACACAAATTAAATATATAAATTCTTTATTAATATTTAGTTAATTGATTTTAAATAGTTATGTATTAATATAGTAAAATTTTATATGATGATGATTGTAAAATTGAAATATAATTTGGGTATATGACATACATTTTAGGATAAAGTGATTTTCATCTTGTCCAACATCGAGTTTTTGTTCTTATTTTAACAATGTTGAATTTATTCTTTACACTAGTCAAGACAAAGAGGTATTTTTTATCTTTTAGATTAGGGTTGATCACCTCCTTATAATATATTTTTCTTCTTTTACCCTCTAATTCTTTATCACACTACAATTTCTCCTTAAATTTAGATGCAATAATATTTTTAATATTATCCTTATTTTACGACATGTTCTCTTCCTTTATTCCCTAATGCCTTAGCCAAGATTGGGCATATTTATGTCATTCTTGATCCAGATGGATGTTTGTGGCCTCCCATATATTCCAACAAGCTCATTTTGGTAATTTTCTAGTTTGGCAATTTTTTTGTAGTTTTCGAGTCTCCGATTTTCGGGGTTGTTTTGAGGCCCTAAACAACGTTTTTAGGGCTCACCAGAGTCAAAATATAGTCTAAGTTAGAGTCTGACGACAACATGTGTATTCCTCAGATGGACCTTTCCAACGGGCTATTATGCGCCTAAAACAAAGATCGTATGCAAAAGTTACGACCCCAGGAAGTTGATGTAGTAACTTACCCCAATGGGGCCCACATGAATTTTGTCACTTCATCTCCTAGGGCTAGGTTTTTGGATGTCAAGGGTTTTGGCATTCCTATTTATTATCAAAAGGCTTAGAGAGCCTCATTGTAACCATCTTCTTATGAATGAACGCAACTATCACATCTCTTCTCAGAGATAAGTTGCCACCATTCTAACAAGCTTGTTTTCCATTGCATTTTACAATGTCAGCACATTTTTTTATTGAACATAAACAAGTTTTAATGTAGATCTCTTATTATATCCCTGTTATTTTTGTGTTTATGTGTTAAGAATAATAATATTTTGTTTTCATTTCGTTTTGCTCATAAAATATGGATCAGTGGTGTCAGAGCGGTCTGCTCCTTATCGTTCTTAATGCATGTCCCTGACGAGGTCAGGGTACAAAGAATTGGGTCTCGAGCTTGTTTCTCTTGAAGAAAAAATCTCTCGCACGCCCAAGCAACCTTTCATGGTGGGAGAAAAGAAAGACGATGGGATAGGAGATCCCTTCAAAATGTTGCTCAAGGAATCCCTCATGCAACAGATGAACAAAATGATGGATAGTTTTGCGCAAATACTTTGGCGTCTACCAATAAACGATGCATCTTCCTTGAGCGGAGGCACCACCCCCTCCATGGTACAAATCAAATTTGATATTCCCATATTTGAAGGTCAGATAGACACAAATGCTATAGACAAATTGTTGAATATACTAGAAGCGTATTTTTCTTTCCATAACTTTTTGAACAGAGAAAAGATTACGTTTTCACTTCTCAAATCTATTCCCCATGTCAGAGATTAGTGGGAGAATTTCTGTCAGCAAAAGGAAGCAGAGGAACCCTTATTATGTACAGTCGCGGTCCCTTAGGAGTCCTTCAGGGATGTTATTAAAGAACAATACTACCGTGTCGGAAGTTATGATGACCTGTATACAAAATGGACCACACTGTGGCAGGAAAGAGACCAAGTAGTGTCAAATTCCACAAATATCTTCCATACCTTATGCACCAAGCTGCTCAAGTATCATAGCGGTCTGCATAGATACATCGAGGTCGAAATGGAGTTTTTGGACATCTAGTCCTTGGTTGCAACCTATCGATATGTCGTCAAAATCGAGCAAAAGATTAAACAAAAGACACCTAAATTTGGGCCTGGGAACCCCTCACATAAAAAGCAAGTAAAGGGAAGCCCCAACCCGCAGAACGAAGGACTGAGAAAATACGAACAACCTTGGGACAACCAGCCTAGGCTGCCAGCAAAGAAGGACACTGGAAATACAAAGAAAGATACTGGGAAGTGGTGCAACTTCCATAAGATCCTCTGGAATAACATTGTTGATTCTCGCTCAAAGAAATTGTTGGTGGCTGAGGTGAAATCCTCTAAGTCATATGCGGGTTCTGACTCTGAGTCAGAACTAGAAAAGGGGAGACAAATCATTAATGCGGAACCCAGTGCCACCATTGCTACCACCAAGGTCCATCCTAGTGAACCAAACGAGCTAGAAGAAGGTGAGCGCCTATTTCATTCAAAGATGTGGGTAGAAGGCACCCCACTGCACTTTATCGTTGATAGCGGTAGCCAGAAGACCATCATCTTAGAAGAGGTCGTTAAGTGGCTAGCCCTGCCAACAACGTCGCACCCACAACCCTACACCATTGGATGGCTCTGCGAAGGAAGCAATCTTCGCATCAGCCAATAGTTTCACTTGTCGTATGACATCAAGCCCTTCAAAGTTGAGGTATTATGTGATTTTTCTCCTCTCAAAGTTTCTAATGTTCTTTTTGGCCAACCTTATTTATGGAAACATCATGTTGTATATGAGTCTGGGCCTCGCAATGTTATTATTACTTTGAACAAGAAATTGTATAGGATACCCGAAGTAGTCCCACCTAGTGCTATTTCCTTGATCTTTGCCAAGCAATGTAGGAAGGTCATCTCTCAGACCAAGAAGTTTGTCTTCTTTGTGATTTTCTCTCATAGCGAGTGAAAGATTACATCCACGTCTAGGGCCTCCACAGTTGACCTCTGCACACAACAAAATCAAGTGGACAAGGTCATGGAAGAATATAAAGATATATTCTCCTCAGCTACCGGGGTACCTGTGCACTGTCAAGTCAAGCATCCCAGCAATCTGACCCCCAATGCACCGTTGCCCAATGGGTCAGTCTATCACCGCTCTTTGTTAGAGATTGAGGAGATCAAGTGACAGATCCAAGAACTGCTCCACAAGGGGCACATCCTTCCCAACTCGTCGACTTGTGGGATCCCAATCACGCTGGTGCAGAAGAAAGATGGGACTTGGCGACTCTGCATTGATTACCTGGCACTAAATAAAATCACAGTCAAAAACCGATACCTGATTCCCTAAATCAACGATCTCCTTTATCTACTCAAGGGGGCCAAATAGTTCAGTAAGATTGATCTAAAGTTGGGCTACCACTAGGTCCCCATAGAACAAAAAGATGTATGGAAGATTGCCTTCAAGTCAAAAGAAGGTATTTTTCAATGGTTGGTTATGCCCTTTATTTTGAAAAATGCTCCAATAACTTTCATGAGGATGATGGAAGATATCTTGCGACCTTTCACTAGTACTTTTGTAATGGTGTATCCGGATGACATCTTCATCTACAAAAAGACTTGGGTGGAACATTTGCAGCATATTCAACAGGTTCTGCATAACCTGTGGTAGCATAAGCTATATTCCAACTTGGAAAAAAACTCCTTTGGCATGGACAGGGTCCAATACCTAGGCTACATCATGGATCAACATGGTGTTCATGTGGATCCATCCAAGATACAAGTCATACATGACTGGCTAGCCCCAACCACACTCACTGAGCTTTGAAGCTTCTTAGGCCTTTCCAATTTCTATCGCAGGTTCGTGTTGGGATTCTTTCATATTGCATGGGCCCTCAACCAAGTAACCAGGGGTGGTGGCAAGGAAAAATTTGTGTGGGGGTTGTTTCAACAACAAGCGTTCACTTATTTAAAACAATGCTTTTGCTCGGCCCTAGTAATTTCATTAATAGACCTACAATATCCCTTGGAGATCAAGACAGATTCTTTGGACTATGTTGTGGGCATAGTTCTCACTGAGCACGACCACCCCATGGCCTATCATAGTGAGACACTATTAGATGTTGTCCATAAGTACCCTAATTATGACAAAGAAATGTACTCCATTGTGCAATCCTACTGCTAGTGGAGACATTACATTATCGGGAAGGAGTCAGTCATCCACACATATCATAAGACATTGTAGTTCATGCAGACACAAGGAAAATTGCAAAATTACTGTGATCAAAAGTGGTCCACATACTTGTAGCATTTCCACCTCAACATCAACTATAAAACATGCAGTACCAACTGAGTTGGTGATTTCATCAGCCAACCTCCATCCCTTCAGGATGCACTACGTTCTCTAAGGGTGCCACTCGCCTCTTTCCATTTTTCTTGCGCGACGTGCCCTTTAGGACGCACTATGCGCTCCAAGAGTGCCACTCGCCTCTTTCCATTTTTTTTTCATGACATGCCCTTCAGGACACACTACGTGCTCCAAGGGTGCCACTTGCCTCTTTCCATTTTTCTTGCACGACATGCCCTTCAGGATGCACTACCTGCTCCAATGGTGCCACTCTCCTCTTGACTGACTTGGTAAACATCAAAAACCCCTGGAGTAAATACTCTGCGAGGTGATCTTGTGGGAGACTAAGGGCCCCTAAGGAATAAGTCCCTTTCCTTATTGCNTGCACGCCCCTTAGAATCATCATGAATGGCTGTCGCAGTCTGCCCTCACGACATCATGGGTCTTCTCGAACTAGGTAGTCGTTAACCTACAGTTCGATTCACGGTGAGAGTGCTAGTAGGTTGTGGCAGGTTTGTTGTCCACACCTCTCTCGCAACGTCTTTGGTAGTCATGTGTGACCCCTCTACTCCACATGTGAGTCTGGTCGACAAGCTATCGTCATCTTGCATCATCAATGAATCATGTAAGAAGAAAATCCATAATCATAACATCTAATCAGATGCACATATGTCATATATATATAACAATCAAACCCCAATAGTCCACTCCCTGACTCGATCCAGAGTCCAAGGGTTCCATCGATGCCTCAGCATCCTCGAGGTCCAAATCCTGCACACTCATGAGAATTGAGTCAATAGAACCTGTCTATGTCAATACAATAAAATAACATGTCATCATATCCATAATGATACATAATCATAATCAAATGCCCAATAGTATAATAATCCAGATCACTTGTAAGAAAGTGTCCTCAAAGAATAAGTTCGCTTAGTGTGCGCAAGAGCAGGATGTTACATACACCCCCTCTTGTTCTAAACTTCATCCCAAAGTTTCATAGTATATAAGTGCCGAAATAATGTGTATCACAGTATCATAAGTCTATCTATCAAACAAAAAGGAAACTGTTGGCGCATATCATATGCATCCTCCCAGGTCGTCGAGTGCGGATTATAGTTGTCCCACTGGACCTTGACCTAATCTACTATTCGACACCGCAGCTATTGAATGCGATGATTTAGGATGAGGATCAGATCATCTGTGAGCGCACCCTCATCCAACACCTGCAAGGTACTCAAGCCAAAACATGTGTAGGATCACTAAAATAATGTCTCAAATAGAGATGTGAAAGACATCATGTGTCTCCCTCAAAGAATTAGGCAAGGCTAGTCAAATAGGCCATGGGCCTTCTCCTGTCTGCAATCTCACAGGATTCCACGAACCTAGGAGATAGTTTAGGACCCTTTCCAAACTTGATCGAACTCTTATGCAGTTTCACCTACAAGAATACTCGATCGCCACATCGAAACTACAGTTGACGCGATGCGCATCAACATAACTCGTCTGTCGATCCTAAGCTTCCTTGATCCTTTGTCTTAGTTTTCAATTGATATTCCATTTCTTTGATTTCTTTCGATCCCACTAGGACCCCATCCTCAAGCCGATCTTAACTCAAGGCGTCCGACACGGTTGCCCGTAAAGAAACTCGAAAGGCACCATCTTAATGGTGCTTTGGTAACTGTTGTTATAAGAGAATTCTACCAGTGGCAGGAATTCTTCCCAATGCTTATGTTGGTCCATCATGTACATGTGCAACATGTCTTCCATGGCCTAGTTTGTTCGTTCAGTCTACCCGTCCCTCTCCGTGTGATACGTAGTACTAAAGTTAAGTTGGGTTCCCAAGGCCTCTTGGAAACTATTCCAAATCATCCAGTAAACATCGATTCTCGATTGGATATAATCCTCTTAGGCACGCCATGCAGCCTCACCATTTCACTGAGGAAAACTCTAGCTATGTCAGGTTCCTGATACATCATACGCATAGGTATAAAATGATCACTCTTCATCAGAGTGTCTACTACCACAAAAATTGAGTTGTGTGTCCTTGTCGTCAATGGAAATCCAACAATGAAATCCATCGAAATGACCTCCCATTTCGATTCCGAAATAGCATGTGGTTGTAGTTATCTTGTTGGATGTCTATGTTTAGCCTTTACCTGCTGAAACTCTAGACATATGGCCACATAGTTAATTATGTATGCCTTCATTCCTTTCCAGAAGAATAAGGGTTTAAGGTCCACCCTCATCTTCGTGACTCCCAGGTGAGCCATGTATACTGCTCAACGAGCCTTGTTTAGGATCAAAATCCTCAACTCGTCATTCGGTGGTACACAAATCCAATTTTTAAACCTCAATAATCCATCTTCGTCAAATGTAAATCCTTCAAATCTTGGTACCATCATTGTGTTTTGTCCAATAAAATCCTTGACCTCTTTGTACCAATCATCGTCGCACTATAAAGTTAGAATATTTTCACGTAGATTTGTCTGAAGCAGAAAGACCGAAAAGATGCGTGGTCTCCGACTCAATGCATCTGCCACTTGGTTCATTGTTCCTTTTATGTAAGTAATCTCGAAGTCGTACTCGCTAAGAAATTCCAACAAACATTGGTGTCACGCGTTCAGGTCGTTTTGCGTAAAGATGTGTTGTAGTCTATAGTGGTCCGTGGTTAGTTCAAAATTTCTTCCAACAAGGTAGTGTCTCCAAACCTTCAAGGAATAAACCATTGCTAACCACTCCAAATCATGTCTCACATAGTTCTCCTCATGCCTTCTCAACTTCCTTGAGATGTAACTGATCACTCAATCGTCTTGCATCAAGTCTCTACCTAAGCCTTCTTTGGATGCATCAGTGCATACCAAGAAGTTTGTGTCCATGTCAGGGACCTTTAGTATCGGTGTCATTGTCAACAACTCTTTGAGCCTTCAAAATGTTTCCACGCATTTCTCGGTCCAACAAAATTCTTGTTATTCTTTTGCAATTTCGTGATCGAATTTGCTATCTTCGAAAATCCCTCGACGAACCGTTGATAGTATCCTATTAAACCCATGAAGATACGCACTTCCGAGAAATTCGTCGGCGTAGGCCATTCCATAATAGCCTCGACCTTTGTTGGATCCATGGTGATACCTTCACCGGAGATGACATGCCCTAAGTAGTGAATCTTTGATTGATAAAACGATCATTTGCACAACTTCTCATACAATTTGTGCTCTTTCTGACACTGTAATACCAAGCGCAAGTGCTCCTTCGTCTGAGAGTAAATCAAAATATCGTCATGAATACTTAGATGAACTTGTCCAAGTACTCGCAGAACAACCCGTTCATCAAACTCATAAATACCCCTGGGGCGTTTGTCAGTCCAAATGGTAAAACAATAAACTCATAATGTCCAAACCTCGTTTTAAAGCGGTCTTAAGGACGTCATCCTCCTTGATCCGTAACTGGAGATACCTTGATCGCAAATAGATCTTTGGAAACACCATTGCACCCTTCATCTGATCGAACAGATCATCAATCCTCGACAACGAATATTGATTCTTGATCGTTTCCTTAGTCAATTGATTATAGTCAGTCCAGATTCTCCACGGCCCATCCTTCCTTCGTATGAAAATAACAGGCGCGCCCCATAGTGACACACTTGGACGTATAAGTCCCAGGTCCAACAACTCCTTAAGTTTCTTTCTCAACTCCTGTAACTCTGAGGTCAACATCCAATAAGGCATTCTAGCCATCGGTTCAGTCCCCGGTTTTAGTTCTATGGTAAAATACAATTTTCTTTCCGACGACATCCTAGGTAACTCCTCTGGAAAGACGTCTACAAACTCTCTCACCACTGGAAGGTGTTGTAGACCTTATGCTACTCCTTTTTCATTTAACACAAGGATCGCATAAAGATTGCATCCCTTGTGCATGCTCTTTCGTAACTGCAAGGAAGAGATAAACCTCAGGGAAACTCCCTATTGATATTTAAATATTTTTTTAATTATGAGATACAAAATCTTTTTAGTATAAACATAAAGATTGATTGCGCTGTTAATGTCGACAAAAAATATCTTACTTTCCTCTGAATTTAATTCTATAACTTCTTTAAAAAAACACATGTTTTTAATTACTCAGGTTTAGTTTTATCATCCTTATCTATTTTATTATTAGTTTTTAATTATTTTTACAATTAATCTATATCATCCATCTGAAAGTGATATTTGAAAGTGATATTTTTTAAAGTAATGTATCATCATATATTCATAAATTTTTCATTCCGAGTTTTAATTATGATTTTCTTAAAAAAAAATATATTTTTGGGTATTAACATTGCCACTACAACAACCATTATTAGGTACTGTTCCTACTCACTTTATTATTAAATTTTAATTATGTTTACAACAACCATTCCATTAGGTATTGTTCCTATTCACTTTAATATTAATTTTTAATTATGTTTACAACAACCATTCCATTAGGTATTGTTCCTATTCACTTTAATATTAATTTTTAATTATGTTTACCATTGAATGACTTATAATTTATTAAATTTTATCTTTTTGATTACTTATACTTATCCTATTAACTTTGATTTTTACTATATTATTCTTTAATTTGTTAAATCTCAACTTTTTAACTTTAATTTAAAATTTTCTATATATTTTAATTTTTAATTTATGAATTTTAACTTATTAACTCTTAATTTTAATTATTTAAGTTGGTATATCAATTTATCTTAATCATACAAATATATTCATAAATACATTTATATATATCCATAAGTACCAATTATGGAACAAAATGTCATATATCCATAAATACTAATTAAAAACCAAAATGTCATTTGAACTTAAGGAAATACTTTTTTTGATATATATATATATATATATATATATAATTTGTTATATATGTATATATAATGTTAATTTAACTATAATTATCACTATCATAATATTTAATTATATTAATTTATTCCAATCTTTAAATATATATATATATATATATAAAAGAAAGTGATAAATAAAGCTACGGAATCAATATTTCCGTGATCACTTATCCTTAGCTTCTTGTCTTGGGTTCCTAATTACTTTGACGTCTCAGTCCAATTTCTTTGATCAATAATTTAACTTGGTTTTCTAACGTACTACTTCCTAACTACTTTGACTTTTTGGACTCCTAATTTAGGACTTCTTAACTACTTTGACTTCTACTTATTAAAGTCCAATTTCTTTCATCAATACTTTGGTTCCTAACTTACTAGTTTGCCTCTAACCTACCAAAATCTAATTCTTTTAAACACTTTAATTCCTAACTTATTAACTTTTCATTTTGAATATTTATAATTATTATATTGATTTTATTTAATATTATTAAAATTAATTTTCATATAATAATAATCGACAAATATATTCAAAGTAAGTCATATAAACACAAATTAAATATATAAATTCTTTATTAATATGTAGTTAATTGAAATATAATTTGGGTATATGACATAAATTTTAGGACAAAGTGATTTTCATCTTGTCCAACATCGAGTTTCAGTATGTAGCTCTTGAGAATTTGTTCTTATTTTAACAATGTTGAATTTATTCTTTACACTAGTCAAGACAAAGAGGTATTTTTTATATTCTAGATTAGGGTTGATCACCTCCTTATAATATATTTTTCTTCTTTTACCCTCTAATTCTTTATCACACCACAATTTCTCCTTAAATTTAGATGTAATAATATTTTTAATATTATCATTATTTTACGACATGTTCTCTTCCTTTATTCCCTAATGCTTTAGCCAAGATTGGGAATATTTATGTCATCCTTGATCCAAATGGATGTTTGTGGCCTCCCACCTATTCCAATAAGCTTATTTTGGTAGTTTTCCAGTTTGGCAGTTTTTTTCTACTTTTCGGGTCTCCGATTTTCGGGGCTGTTTTGAGGCCCTAACAACGTTTTTAGGGCTTGCCACAGTCAAACTATAGTCAGAGTTAGAGTCTGATGGAAACATGTGTATTCCTCGGATGGACCTTTCCAACGGGCTATCGTGCACCTAAAACAAAGATCGTATGCAAAAGTTACGACCCTGGGAAGTTGATGTACTAACTTACCCCAACGGGGCGCACATGAATTTTGGCACTTCATCTCCTAGGGTTAGGTTTCTGGATGTCTAGGGTTTTAACATTCCTATTTATTGTAAAAAGGCTTAGAGAGCCTCATTGTAACCATCTTCTTATGAATGACCGCAACTGTCACATCTCTTCTCAGAGATAAGTCACCACAATTCTAACAAGCTTGTTTTCCATTGCATTTTACAATTTCAACACATTTTCTTATTGAATAGAAATAAGTTTTACTGTAGATTTGTTATTATATCCCTGTTATTCTTGTGTTTATGTGTTAAGAATAATAATATTATGTTTTCATTTCGTTCTGCTCATAAAATATGGATCAGTGGTATCGAAACAGTCTACTCCTTGTCGTTCTTAATGCACGTCCCTGACGAGGTCAAGGGACAAAGAAATGGGTCTCGAGCTTGTTTCTCTTAAGGAAAAAGTCTCTCACACGCCCAAGTGACCTCTCATGGCGGGAGAAAACAAAGACGACGGGATAGGAGATCCTTTCAAAATGTTGCTCGAGGAAGCCCTCAGGCGACATATGAACGAAATGATGGATAGTTTTGCGCAAATAATTCAGCGGCTACCAACAAGCAACGCATCTTCCTCGAGTGGAGGCACTGCCCCCTTCAAGGTACAAATCAACTTTGATATTCCCATATTTGAAAGTCAGATAGACACAAATGCTATAGACAAATGGTTGAATATACTAGAAATGTATTTTTCTTTCCATAACTAAATTGGAACAGAGAAAATATTACATTTGCGCTCCTCAAATCTATTCCCCATGTCAAAGGTTGGTGGGACACTTTCTGTGAGAAAAAGGAAGCAAAGGAACCCTTATTATGTACATTCGTGGTCACTTGGGAGTCCTTCAGGGATGCTATCAAGGAATAATACTACCCTGTCGGAAGTTATCACGACCTGTATATAAAATGAACCACACTGCGACACGAAATAGACCAAGCAGTGTCGAATTCCACAAATATCTTCCATACCTTGCGCACCAAGTTGCTCAAGTATCATAGTGGTCTGCATATATACATCGAGGTCGAAATTGAGTTTTTGGACATCTAGTCCTTAGGCGCGGCCTATCGATATGTCGTCAAAATCGATCAAAATATTAAACAAAAGACACGACAATTTGAGACTAGGAACCCCTCACATCAAAAGCAAGTAAAGGGAATCCCCAACCCGCAGAACAAAGGATTGAGAAAATGTGAACAACCTTAGGACAACCAGTCTAGGCCACAAGCAAAGAAGGACACCAGAAAGACAAAGAAAGATACTGGGAAGTGGTGCGACTTCCATAAGATCCTCTGGCATAACACTGTTGATTGTCGCTCAAAGAAATCGTTGGTGGCTAAGGTGAAATCCTATGAGTCAGATGCGGGTTCCGACTTTAAGTCAGAACTAGAAAAGGGGAGATAGATCATTGACGTGGAACTCAGTGCCACTGTTGCTACCACCAAGGTTCATCTCGATGAACCAGATGAGCCAAAAGAAGGTGAGCGTCTATTTCATTCAAAGATGTGGGTAAAAGGCACCCCACTGCACTTTATCATTGATAGTGATATCCAAAAGAACATCATATTAGAAGAGGTCGTCAAGCGGCTAGCCCTGCTGACAACACCACACCCACAACCCTACACCATTGGATGGCTCTGCGAAGGAAGCGATCTCCGCGTCAGCCAACAGTGTCACTTGTCGTACGACATCAAGCCCTTCAAAGATGAGGTATTATGTGATGTTGCTCCTCTCGAAGTTTCTAATGTTCTTTTGGGCCAACCTTATTTATGGAAACATCTTGTTGTATATGAATCTAGGCCTCACAGTGTTGTTATTACTTTGAACAAGAAATTGTATAGGATACTCGAAGCAGTCCCACCTAATGTTATTTCCTTGATCTTTGTCAGGAAATGCAGGAAGGTCATCTCTCACACTGGGAAGTTTGTCTTCATCGTGATTCGATCTCAGAGTGAGTGAAAGATTGCAGCCATGTCTAGGGCCTCCGCGGTCGACCTCTCCACACAGCAAAAGAAAGTGGACAAGGTCGTGGCAGAATACAAATATATCTTCTCCTCACCTACTGGGGTACCTCTGTACTGTCAAGTTAAGCATCCCATCAATATAACCCCCAGTGCATCGCTGGCCAATGGGCTAGTCTATCACTGCTCTTTGTTAGAGATTGAGGAGATCAAGCGACAAATCCAAGAACTTCTCCATAAGGGGCACATTCGTCCCATCTCATCACCTTGTGGGATCCCAATCATGTTGGTGCTGAAGAAAGATGGGACTTGGTGACTCTGCATTGATTACCAAGCACTAAATAAAATAATAGTCAAGAACCGGTACCCGATTCCCCAAATCGATGGTCTCATTTATCATATCAAGGGGGCCAAATACTTTAGTAAGATTGATATGAAGTTGGGATACCACCAGGTCCCCATAGACCAAACAGATGTATGGAAGACCGCCTTCAAGTCAAAAGAAGGTCTTTTTCAATGGTTGGTCATGCCCTTTAATTTTACAAATACTCCAACAACTTTCATGAGGATGATGGAAGATATCTTGCAAACTTTCATCAGTACTTTTGTAGTGGTGTATCCAGATGACATCTTCATCTACAAAAAGACTTGGGTGGAACACTTGCAACATATTCAACAGGTTCTGCACAACCTGTGGTAGCACAATCTATATTCCAACTTGGAAAAAAACTCCTTTGGCATGGACATGGTCCAATACCTAGGCTACATCATGGATCATCATGGTGTGAATGTGGATCCATCTAAGATCCAGGCCATCCGTGACTGGCCAACCCCAATAACACTCACTGAGCTTCAGAGCTTCTTAGGCCTTGCCAATTTCTATCGCAGGTTCGTGTTGGGATTCTTGCATATTGCATGGGCCCTCAACCATGTAACCAGGGGTGGTGGAAAGGAAAAATTTGTGTGGGGGTTGTCCCAACAACAAGCGCTCGATGATTTAAAACAACGCTTGTCCTCAACCCCAGTACTTTCATTAATAGACCTACAGTAGCCCTTTGATATCGAGACAAATGCTTCAAACTATGTTGTGGGCATAGTTCTCACTCATCACGACCACCCCATGGCCTATCATAGTGAGACACTATCAAATGTTGTCCATAACTACCCTACTTATGACAAAGAAATGTACTCCATTGTGCAAGACTACCACTAGTGGAGACATTACATTATCAGGAAGGAGACAGTCATCCACACAGATCATAAGACATTGTAGTTCATGCAGACACAAGGAAAATTGAAAAATGATCACGATCATAAATGGTCCACATACTTGTAGTAGTTCCACCTAAACATCAAGTATAAGACATGCAGTACCAATTGAGTCATTGATTTCATCATCCAACCTCCATTCGCGACATTCACCACAGTGCTAGACTCTTGTGTCCATGAGACCTTAGGATGGCCCAACCTCTATGAGACAAACCCTGAGTTTGCCACCACATACCAATTGTTGGGTGCAAACTCAGTTGTCGCTAATTTCCATCTTCAGGATAGGTTATTGTGTCTACTGGGCCATCTCTGTGTTCCATGAAGTGAGTGAGCGATGTTGATTTGGGAAGCCCACTACAGTCGGGTGGAAAGACACTTTAGTGTCAAAAAGACAATGGAAGTGTTGCATAAACATTTCTACTGGCCAAAAATTTGATAGGATGTCAGCAAGTACATCAGGTCTTTCAATGCCTGTGCTATTGTCAAACCGACCATTAATAAACAAGGCCTGTACACCTCCCTTCCTCCTGATAGGCCATGGGAATCCATCTCAATGGACTACATGTCAGGCCTTCTGTCCACAAAGAGGGGAAATGACTATGTTTTTTTGGTTGTTGATCTCTTTACCAAGATGGTGATCGTGGTCGCCTCCAAGAAGAGAATTACAATAGAGGCCACTGCCAAGATATTCTTTGAACGAGTATGGGTACATTTTGGAATCCCACAAACCATTGTCTCATATCGAGACATTAGGTTCCTCAACACATTCCAGTTGAGCCTCTAGTCACTACTCAACACCAAGCTCACTAAATCCACTACCGTGCACCCTCGGATAGATGGCCAAACTGAGTTCGTTAATCATATGATCGTGCATATACTGTGCATGTACAATTCCAAGAACCCCTGCAAATGGGATGAGAGTCTTCCTTGTGTTCAACATAGCTACAAACGAGCCCTACATAGCTCAACTGGCCATAGCCCCTTTCAGGTTGGGTTGGGATTCCAGCCATTGGGTCCAATGGATATTGCACTACCTCTTGCAGCCAACCCGACCGACTCATCTCCTACTCCAACTGAAGCTGACAAAGCCTCCTAGTTCATTCAGTGGATCCATCACATCCGCCAACATGTTCAGGATATTTTACAGAAGTCCAATGCCAAGTACAAACAACACCATGAGCAACATCGGGCGCCACATAATTTTCAGGTGGGAGACAAAGTGTGGTTGCAGTTGCAGAAAGAATGCCTTACATGGCCCCATCGAAAGCATCACCCACTCCATTATGGACCTTACACCATCACCAAGGTTGTGGGTGATAATTCTTTTGAGCTTAACATTCCCCCTTTTCTTGGCCTGCACCCAATGTTTAACATGGATCTCCTTCGACCATATTTCCCACCATTATTGGAAACCTCAGAGATAGAAGAACATATGACACCCATAGAGATAAACCCTAACTGCATGCAACATGAATCCGGTGATGAGATTGTGGACATACAAGTCAAGGGAACTCACTATCAAAGGATCCATCTTTATCGAGTTATCAAAGTAGGGCATCTCCTGCACCAAGGTAAGTGGCTCACCCGGGGCCAAATTCAATAGAAATCTCCTCATTTGACGGGGGAACTCAACACAATGGACACAGTTTATTCCCAAGGGGGGAGGATTGATCCATATGGATTTTGATGGCCCTAAACAACATTTTTATGGCTCGCCACAGTTAGACTATAGATGAACTTAGAGTCTGACAACAACATGTATAGTCCTTGGATAGACCTTTCCAATGGGTTATCGGGTGCCTAAAACGAAGATCGTATGCAAAAGCTACGACTCTAGGAAGTTGATGTATTAACTTACTTCAACGGGGCCCACATGACTTTTGGCTCTTCATCTCCTAGGGTTAGGTTTTGGGATGGATAGGGTTTTGGAATTATTATTTATTGTAAAAATGCTTGGAGAGATTCATTGTAACCTTCGTGTGAATGAGCGGAGTCGTCACATCTCTTCTTAGAGATAAGCCACCACCATTCTAGCAAGCTTGTTTTCCATTGAATTTAGAGTTTTAGCACATTTTCTTATTGAATAGAAACCAATTTTACTATATATTTGTTATTATATACCTATTATTCTTGTGTTTATGTGTTAAAAATAATAATAATTTGTATTCATTTCATTCTGCTCATAAAATACAGATCAATCCTACTTGAGCAGAAGATGTTTTCTGATAGAGTTTGAAGCAATTTTGGAAGCCTCTAAATTTTCAGTGAAGTTCCATTGTAATGGTTAGGATGGAGAAGGAATAAAAGGGAGTTATTTTCCATTCTCGTGTATTTGCATGGGTTTTAGATCTTGTGTATTTGCATGGTTTTTAGATATTGTGAATGAATCTGATTTTATTGGTTACATATTTCCATGTTGTTTAGCTTGTTCTTATACACTAGGTACCTAGTCATGGTCTATAGGGGAAAGGATGTCCCACTTTTATGAGGATGATAGCATATGGTGTATTTCCTTTAACTTTGATATTATAACTTATATAATTCTTTTGGATCTTCTTTATATTTCTCCATGATTCTCTAGAGATATTAGATCCCCAAATTTCAGATCCATATAAAATAATAGGATCGACCAGAGTCTCAAAGAGGATTTTTTTCTTATCCCGAATCAAAAGGTCCACCTATTTACAATTGTTTTCAATCCCATGAAAAAATTTCACCCTCCATTTATCCTTTTCTCAATGTAGTTCCACTTAGTTTGTGATGAATATCTATTCTGAGATATTTGTATGAAGGAATTTCCTAGAAGTTGTTGTTGTCATACACAAAGTATTGTAAGTGATATTTTTTCATATACAGAAGTATAGTAAGTTATATTTTTGGATTTAATTCATAAATTTTGTTTTTTCATTATTAATATTCATATTTTTATTAGAGAAAAAAATTCTGAAGGATTCTTATTTTGTTTCTAAAATCCTAAAAACTCATATCATAAGAATAATGTTATGAGTAGCTAATAATAATAATAGTTATACTAATGAAAATTGGGTTAATACAACTTGCTTCTTCAAAAAAAATCTTTAAAAAATATTAAATCTTACAATTTTATTATATACAAAATGAATAAAGAGAGAAAATTCTGAATCTTACACCTTTATTATGCATCAACACAATTTATTTTTATTAGGAGCACAGTTTGAAATATTACACTTTTATTATTTTTAAGAAATATTATATGATAGTTTATTTAAAATTTTTATCATTAGATATATTTGGACATTTTATAACACATTTATGCACAAATTTAAAACAGAATTTGATAAATAAGGTTTATGTTTTGATAAGAATAACAATTTTATATTAATAATATATTTAAAAGGTAATTTGATAAATAAGATTTATATTTTCATAAGAATAACAATTTTATATCAATAATATATTTAATATATTTAATTTTGAAATATATTAATTTTTAATATAAATAAATATAATCATAATTATTATTATTTTTTAATTATATTGTTAACTTGTGATTTGTATGGTTAATGATACATCCACTAAAAGATATAAGAAAGAGTAAACTTTAATCAATACATAAAAATGAAGATGTCACAAGTTTCAATCAATTTATGAAGAGAAAATATGTTACAAGTAGAATTTTACCACTAAACGATATAAGAAAGAGTAAACTCTAATCAATACATAAAAAGAAGATGTCATAAGTTTCAATCAATTTATGAAGAGAAAATATGTTACACGTAGAATTTTAACTAATCAAGTTGAATCTTTTTTCTGTCATTTAACATATATATTATAAACAATTTTAATATTGTAAGTAATTTTAACATTAGTGAATATAAACAAAATTAATTATAGGATTGAAACACATCAAGTTTAGGTATATATATTTTCATAGCATAAAGGGTTAATTCAATTACTAGTCATTAATTTTGTTGGGTATTTAGCTACTTTTATGTATACAAGTGTCATGAGATCCATGAGGTTTTCATATATATATATAACTTTGTGAAATCTCCACTTCCCCGACACTTATAGATGGAATATATCTAAAATCAATCAACCTACAATCTCATACTAACAATATACTTTAACTAAACTATTCAACCATGCAAATTAATCATTAAAATTAAAAAATAAAAATAAAAATGCAAATATAATGAACAATGGGTCCTAGAGATTTTCAAAGTTTTTCGGAAAATCTTATTAAATAGACTGGAGGTTTCAGATCTTCATTCTGATAACAACTTTTTTTATCTTGTTAGCCATGACTCACCCCCACCTTCATTATTTCCCTTTGTAACCCCTAACCAGGTGGACTCCTCTCGGTCTCTAATTCCTCGCCCTGAGCACAACCTCCTTGACTTTAACCCCTCTATTGATCATGTTTTACCTATTTCTCCTCCTACCCAAATTGGTTTTGTTCCCCCCCTTAAATCCATTTCCCCTACTTCAAACCCTTCACTTAACCCCTCCCCTTCCCCTTCTTCTAGAACCCCTTTGACTCTTTCAATCGCACCATTATCCCCCTTCACCCTCCTTGTTACGAATCTATCTACCCCACTCCCTACTGATCGCTCTAATGTGACTATCTAGAAAAATTCTCGTCTCCGACCCCCCCAAAAAAAACCTCTCGAGTCTATTGAAGGTGTAATTTTGAAGTTTGTCAACACAAAATGCCCCTCTACCCTTCCCGTTCCTTCGATTAACTCCCCTTCTTTAGACCACACAATTTCCTCTTCAATGAACCTTAGAGCAATCCAATCGTTTCATGGCGTTTATTAATGATTATTTTCTCACTGAATATTCATGGGTTTGGGGGTCCCACTAAACTCGCCTCCCTCAATCTTTTTCTTCAGCAGGTCAAACCTGACATTGTATTCTTTCAAGAAACACTGGTGGAGGGTGAAAAGGAAAAAACCCTCTTTCTATAATGTCTTCCACACTATAATACAGTTGCTCTAGACTCACAGGGACACTTAGGAGGTCTCCTTTCTGGTTGGAACCCAGCTTATGCTAAGTTTTGTGCTTTTGGTACAGTTGCAGGTATCTTTTTGGAAGTTCGATTAAAGAATACAAAGGAATCAATTAAACTACTTAATTGTTATGCTCCCTACAAGGACAAAGAGTCATTTTGGAAAAAAATCTCAGATTTTGGCTTACTGTGTGAGGACAATCTTATTAATGGAGGTGACCTTAACTCTACTTTATCTGTCAGAGAAATGTGGGGGAACCTAGTTCGACTTCACCCTATGGCCAATTACTTTTCAAATATCCTACACAGCTCGAGATTAGTGGAATTTCAACCATCCATCCTGTCTCTAACATGGCGGAATGGTAGATCCGATTCTTCAGGTATTTCTAAAATATTGAACCGTTTCCTTTTAGATTCAAAACTCTGGGATAAGCACTACAATTTTCGTACTTGGGTTGTTAATTCAACTATCTCAGATCACAATCCGATCTGTTTCCAATTTGAAGTGACTTCCTGTTTTGCTGCCCCCCCCTTCAAATTCAACAACACTTGGATATCAGACCTGGACTTCATCTCGTTAGTTCGATCCACCTGGGATGAGATGAAAAGATGGATTGATAGATCTTCGATCCTTCTTCTATGCAACAAGCTCAAAAATTTGAAGAGCTATGCTATTAATTGGTAGATCAAAAAGAAGAATCAACTAAATGCAGACATTATTTCAATTGATCAACAACTATTTGAAATCTTCAAAAGGTGCCCTTCACAAATTTTTGAGCAAGAAGATTTGGACTTATTAAAGTCACTCAAACAAAGGAAGAATGATATACTCTCTATAGAAGAGGATTCTTGGAGACTCAGGAGTCGGACTATCTAGGTCCAGAAAGGAGACAAAAGTACTAATTTTTTTCACAAATTTGCATCTCAGAGATGTAGTCATAATTCAATTTGGGACCTTTCAGATGAGGATGGGAATCTGAAATCTATTGATTTAGAGTTAAAAGAGATGGCTTTCAATAATTTCAAAGCACAGTATAGCGTCATAGAATCTCAAGACATTGATCTTGAAGTACTAAAGATAATCTCTTGTTTCTTTAATGATGAAGATAATGTGGAGATCGACAAGGCTATTTAGATTGAATAATTAAAAGGTATTATCAGTAAAATTCCCAAAGAGAAAAGTCCTGGACCAGATGGCTAGACACAGGAAAATTTTCATACCTTTTTAGATATTATGGGTGAGGATCTACTCAATGTTGTGGAGAATCTAGATGCACAGGTCAAATTCCAGGGGCTCTAAATGAAACTTTTTATGCTCTCATTCCAAAAATCAGTAATCCTGTCACTTTTAATGATTTTCGAGCCATTTCATTGTGCAATTTTGTCTACAAAGTTATTTCAAAAATCATAGCTTCTCGGATCAAAGATAAACTAGCTTCCTGCATCTCCTACGAGCAGTTCGACTTTCTTAAGAATAGACTGATTTTTTATGCTATGGGTATAACCCAAGAATGTTTACAGTCGACTAAGATGAAGAAAAAAATTTCAGTAATCCTAAAACTTGATTTAAAGAAGGCCTATGATAATGTTAGTTGGAAATTTCTAAGATTACTACTAGACTAGATTGGCTTAAAATGGAGTGTTTATCATTGGATTATGGGCTGCATTGTTGGCACAGGGGAAGACCCAGGGTTCAATGCTTAACAATGCACCAACAAAACCTCGAATATCGACCATTTCAAAAACACCTGCAAAGCAGGAGAAGTCTCACCCGAGGTAGAAGGAAGAGGGGGTTATAGGACGCAAGTGTCTGTAACCAGGCTGGGACACATATATGCGATAATAACACTTCACGGGATATTTTTTTAATCCTTAGGAAGTGACAAGAATTAGATTATTAAACCTATTAACATCATAGAACATAATCAAAGATAGATCGACACAGTAACTATACCCTGAGCACTTAGCACTTAGCATTATCGGTTAGATCTAGGATTCATTTACCCTCAACATAAGTAAAGCACTTAAGAAACAACAAATTTGTCTATTACACAACATAATCAAAGTACTAAGAAGATTTATGATATAAATAAAATAGCACAAAGAAAACCATAAGACACTAGATATACGTGGTTCACCCCAGTGTGGGGCTATGTCCACCAACCACTTCTCCTCTTTATTATTCAATTGAATCTTACATTCATTCACTCTTGTGCACCAAGCCACAGAGTTGAGCTTCACACCAGAAAGGAGATCTGCGCACTGAGCACCCGATCCTCCTTCGAAAATTAGGTCAAGGCACAGAGCCAACTCTTTATCGAGCACAAAGCCTTAACACACATACATTCCTTTTCACAAAGCAACTATATTTACATAGAACCACATTCACTTCACTAGCTACTTCTACAATACATTCTTCTTTATTTATATTTTACAAACCCTTACAATAATGCCTAATCATGGGAAAATATCATGGGCCGACATCCCATAAACCCATTACAAAAAACCTAGAGGACCCTTTACTGGGTCCACTTAACCCTCAAAATCTATGAGATCTGTGATCACAACTCTGCCCATGATCTCCTTCCTCGACCAACGTGTTGAAGGTGAGAATACTTGTGGATGCAATAAAATCTCGGCTCCAACGAGATCCGCTAATATCTCTGGAGCTGAGCTTCTATTGCATCCACAAGTATTCTCAATTGGGCTGGTTCATCCCCTAATTCTGCAGTCTACGATGAGGAAGGTGCAGATGGTGTCGTAGGTACTACACGGACCAAACGAACAACTTTTTGTACTTACTTCAATTCCTTCTCTATCCTTCCATATGTATCCTCTTGCTTCTCTCCATATCTCTACAATATGTCTTCAGATGCGTCCTCCATAGCTCGACATACTAGACTGATGTCATCCTCTATGAGAGTGGCCTCCAGTTGTGGCTTATTAGTGTGCGTCTTCTTCCTTGCTGAGGTTTTCTTTGGAGAAACCTTCCTCTTCTACGGTGTTACTATCCCAACAGGGGGATCTTCAGGCAGTGTATCTTTGATCCGAAATCGGATCCAGAAGCCTGATAGGGCTTGAAAAATGCTCAAAAATCAAAGTGCTCGAAATGCGACGAAACCTGTGCCATTGCACCTGTCTCGTCTTCCTGATTCCGGTGGTATATTTACTTCGTCAAACGGAGTCCGTATGGAGAAGATATCGCGTTCTGTCCGAAAAGTCAAACAGGGAAAAAAGGGGATGACTGTATAGTCCGTACAGTCCACGTGGCACGTCCGTACAATCCACGTGGCATGACCGTACATCTGATGTGGCGGCTCCAGAAGGTGACATGTGGCAGACTGTACAGAGGACACGTGGCATCACCAGGACGCGACACGTGTCAGGCGAATTTGCCCGTTTGGAGGTACGGTTGGACTAGTAAGAAGGTGACACGTGTCACCACTCACAAGATGACACATGGCAAGCTGACATCATCAGATGATGTGGCATGCTGACACGACAGATGACAGGGCGTACGGCAGGCTGACGCGGAAAACAACGTGGCAGTACGATAGATTGACAGGTGTCAGTACGACATTCGACGTGGCAGTTGACTTGGCAGACACGTGGGCGAATCACAGGTTGACATGTGTCAGGTTGTGGTTGGTTTTTAAAGCGCCACGTGGCCCAGTCATGGGCTGCCACGTGGCGCTACATTATTGGTTCGTGGGTTGCAATGTAAAATTTTGTTATTGTTTCGCCGAGGTTCGAACTCGGGACCTCCGGGCGGGCAACGGACCAGCGGATTAGGCTAGCCACCCGGGCGAACGGTGATTCTTGTTAAACAAACAGTGTATATTTTGTTTATTTTGAAACGAGGTTGAAATGGCGGGAAAAAAAGGGGTCGGGGCTTAGCCCCAGCTCTCCGCGCCAACACACGACCACAACATATGACCGGGCCAACCACCAAAACAGAGCGCGGGTTGTTTAAACGAATGGCTGCAGGTTCTATGGAGGCGCCAACGGGACCGGGGGTCAGCCCTACATGTGCGCGCGGTTATATAACCGACAGCCCATGGCCACATGGCCTATCAATTCGCCAAGGAACCGGGAGCGGGGGCCTATGGGAAAGGGCCAGCGCGTGGCCGCTCGGCCACATGCCCTCTCATATGACCAAAAATAGAGAGCGCGCGCCGACAAAGGGGGCTAGGCCCGAATTTATATACAAAGTGGTTTTTTTGTATAGTAATTTGGTTTTTTTTTTAATTAACATGCCTATTTTTAATTGATTTCTTCCATTTTTGGGGGATATTGGGCATTTTTGGAGGCCGGATTCTTGGAGGAAGTTGGGGATGTGAAACCAACTCCATTGCTATATAAACTAGGTCTGTTTGAGGCCAAATACAGTCATTCAGAGCAGAGTTGTGCTGAAGGAAAGCCAAGCCAAAGTCAGTTTGATGCAGGGAAGCCTTTGAGGTGGAGACACTGTCAAATCGTTTCTGGGAGCTTGGAGCATCAGTTTTGCATGCCATTTCTTTTGCAGGGTTTTTGAGATCTGGGACAACAAGACTAGATCAGTCTTGTAGCCATTTGGCATTGCTGAGATGTAATTTTGAGCACTTGAGCAGAAATAAAGAAGCCTCCCCCACAAGGAAAAAGGCCCGGAGACGTAGGCAAAAGTTGTGCCAAACTCCGTTATTAACCTGCGTTCTTATGGTTTGTTGTTTACTATTCTTTTCAGATCTGCATATGTGTATTTGACTGATATAATCCTCTTCTTTCGTCATTCTTTCATTAAAATTCTCAAATGGTTAAGTTATACATGCAAGTTTAAAACTCAACCATAATCATTTAAAAGATCCTGCGGATCAAGTGGTATCAGAGCTAGTTGATGTTTGGATTTGAGTTTCATGATAACCAGGGAAAAGCTATAGCGTGGTGAAGGCGAGCTTGTTGCAGAGAATCCATTAATTGGATTGAGAAAGAGAGCTTCTTTCAAAGAGAAGATGGCATCGGACGAAGGGATTTCTCAAGAAGATAAAGATTTCCGGAAAACATTCCATGCTATGTCAGAGATGGTGACAGTTTTGTATGAAGATTATTTAGAACGGAAGCGACCAGTTTTGGGTAATTATTCAAAAGGCAAAAGTGAAGAGGAAGAGGAACATCCTCACATTCCTCCTTCACCTCCATCAACACCTCCTTCTTCTCCTTCTTCTTCTGCAAGTTCAAGTTCAAAATCTAATGAGAAGAAAAATGTACATAAGCATAAACATGAAATGCCATTGTTAAAACTTGATGTAAAATTT
>JASDQU010108396.1:376660-391273 GCA_032191745.1 Picea mariana
CTTGTGTTTTTACTTTGTATTTTGTATCTATTGTTTACATGCTTTTCATTTTCATTTTTTCATTTTTCCTCATGACCTTATCGAATCCTATCTTGCAGGATCATGCATAAATCTAGTTCGAGCTCATTGTCAATGGTTAGTTTTCCTCTTTTCGAGGGTAACTTATGGGAATATTATCAGAACCATATTGATGATTTCCTTATCTTATGTCAATCTATTGGAGTTTATGATATAAATACTTATGAGAATGTCTTTCCACTTTCCCTTCATGGTAAAGTAGGAGACTGGTCTAGACGTATAGTATCTAGTCAAATTTTCACTGGAGAATCATTTTTTCTAAAGTTTCTTATCGTTTTTCCTCCTCCACCTATCTTTGATCACTTTGAGTTTCTACCTAAAAGCATCGTTGAACCTCCTCAATGTGACTTCTTCTATGGTCCTCACGAACAATTGACTTGCAGGTTGTTCTTAAAAGATAAAAATTAATATCATAGAAATCCCTCTCTCTTCATGACTTGCCTGTAGGAGAACGATCATGCATCTTGTAGTGCTATATTCACAAGGGATTTTAAGGATTCTTCTCATGTTATGCCTACAAATCCTACTTTTGAAAATACATTATTTGATGCCTTTCCCTTTAATGATGACCTTTTTGAAGCATATCCCACTCAAGATCAAGTTATTTCTAATGAAGTACTCTTAATGGATGAATCTAGCAGGGAAGTTTCTATTAATTTGAATAACACTATCCCTCATATTTCTCATGACTATTCTGAAAAAGATGAAAGAGGGGATTCAAGCATCCATATAGGTTCTTATGTTGGCCCTTCTTTTGAAAATTCCCATGATAAAAATCAAGATTTTACATTGTAGAATACCTTCGCTAACCCATTGTTTCAATTTAGAGAGGTTAAGGAAATCAATGACGATAGTCAGGTCTCCCTTGCATGGATGATCTCTTTGGATTATGATAAATTTGAAAGAATTCCTATGAATTCGAATCCTTTATTTTCTCCCTTAGTGCATGGAATTTATTTTTCTGATCAAGAGATCGTAAATGATAACCTTATAATGATTAAAAATCCCATTAACTCCACCCTCTTCATTAAAACTTCTAATCATAATTATAATGTTATGGATCATGCGCATGTTTTCAATATCAAGCCAAAATCTCATCTTGTTGGTTGGGACGTCCTACAAGATGGTAATCATTTTTTTTGGGTCTTGAGAGGCTCACTACCCTTGCTACATGCACTTGTTGGTTGGTAGCATGACCAGTATGATATATGTATTGTCTTTCAATTCATGAATCATGCATCTAAAATAGATGATGCATTCCTCTATGCAAAATGTCACCACACCTTAACCCAAGAATTATTTTCCTTCCTTTTGTACATAAATAATAATTTGGGGTTATTTAGTTTGTTGTTTTTACATTTCTGTCATTTCATTTCTTCTTTGCAATAGTTTGATTTATGCTTTCTATTTTTAACAAATTTCTGCTATTTTTACTTTCGGTCATTTTATTTCTGTAGTTTTAAATTCAGTGATTTTATTTCTATTATGACTTTTTTCCTTATCATCCTTTAGTTATTTTGGTCAAAATAGGATGTCAGATCAATTATGCCACAGTAACACTCGTGTGAAGCACTTTTAGTCAATAACAATCAAGATTACACAGTTGTTATGATGTCTCCTCTGAAGTACCCTTGAAATTGTTATATATTTCCACTGTTGTCTGTAAAGAATTGGCTATCTCCTGCGTCTTCTTGCCATTTCTTCATCAATTGAGATTTTAAGAGAAAGTATAAAAGAAATTTCTCCTTAAAAGTTAAGAGAAGATTCATGTCGATGGATTATGCATACAGTGATAAAACCCCTCATACTTAACATTTTTCATGAGTTATCCCCAAATTCTCGATCATCTTTCAATTAAATCCACTCACTTCCCCCTGTTGCATATTAATCTGAGTTATATCTTCTTGAACTGATGTTTTGGTCTACGAAATCATGAGTTCTGATTTCTAAATCTGTTGAATTTTTTTTTTTCTATGGAGAGGCCAGTTTGTTGACAATTAAAATTGTCAACGAAGTTTTGCCTGCAAAGTGTTGCTAAAGCCTATTATTAAAAAAAACAAAATAATACTAGTAGGTGGCATCCCCTTGAACTATTGGAGAGAAAATCCGTTCATTTTTTATGTTATGATGATGTGTGACATGACTTACATGGTTGATGAAGATCTTGTTATTATTGGTTATGGTTTGAGCTTATGAAGTGTTGATTCCTTATCTTACTACAACCTATGATATTCATTAATGTCATTGTTGACTATTCTTATCACACCTGCATAACAAACATGTTAGTAAAATTACATGAAGGGCAGTTTTGAGAGAGGCAAAATACTAGAACAAATGCAAGGGTAAGATTTTAAAGCTATCCTAATTGTACTATAGTATGAAAATACTTTCTAATTATTGTCAAGCCCTAGCTAGCAAGAAAATGGTTATGAAATTGTGATCGAATTGCATTTTTAATATACATATGGTGAGAAATGTGGTGGTGCACTTGGCAAGGTGATAGTGCTAATGGTTATGCAATGGTTAATTGAATTATGTGGCCGATCCACATATGGTATATTTGGATAGATTGAAAATCGGTGGCTCATTTGACAAGGTGGTGAACGCTAATGGTTATGTGATTTTGTTGAGTTATATATTAAGGAATTGGATATATGATAGGGAAAACACATTTGGCAAGTAACCTATGCAGATTCCAACACAAAGTTAAATTAATGGCGTTAATTGGGAGCTGGTTGGCATGTATTGGTGAGTAAATGAATTGTGGGTGGAGGCAACATGCATTTACTACACATCACCTTTACCCCTCCTATTCGCCACCACCCTAATTGGGCTATTGTTTGAACTTGTTGCTGTGGTTATGATCTGAAATTTTAGCAGGGAAAAACTACTCGACCAACTCTTGTTTTAAGGAATTCGATTACAGGGATGTCTTTTTTTTTCCATTCATGATTCTACTCTAGTTATGAAACGATTACTGGTTCAGGTGTATGGGTTTGTGTTTTCCTAAGTGTTGCAATGATGTGAAATTTGGGTTCTTGGAAAGAAGAGTGGATGATTGTTCCTATAACAATTTTGAGTTTGTCGAGGTTATTAGTGTTCCTAGGTGATAACTCTTTGTTATCATTGTTGTTTGGTTGGAGAATTTTCTTAAGTCTTGGGTGAATAGCTATCTCCATGCATTGTCACTAAATCCAGTCTCTGGCTTTCATGGGGTTAATGGTTAGAGGTTTTATGCGTCAGTATGTTTTGTTCACTTTGACATTGGTTGATTGCACCACCAGGGGTCACAAAATGAGGGTCTTGTTCTTCTTCGGCCCCATCATCACTTATGTGTTGTGATTGTTGACCGAAGTGAACGAGGGTTGTACCCTGCATGCGTTAAATAACCTTTTCCATTCCAGACTAGAGCCCTACCTTTTAGTTATGGCCCCTATCATGGATTTGTTCCCAACCACGAATAATTTGTGGTTCATATTGTATGCACCATGGCCTTGGAGGTTTTTCCATTACAAATAATGGCTCTGCTCTCCCTGTGTTGACTATGGAGCAACCTTGGCCCTCCAGTCTGGAAATTGTTTAAGAAGACCAGCCCGACCTGTTGTTTTATGACTCAATTTTTGTTGTATTGTTGTATAATTGTTGACTTTTTAAGAACAGGCTTGCCCAGTTGGTCATATGACAATCATGTTGGTTGGGATATAGTCATTGGATCAGTTATAATAGTGATAAACCCTACATTACCACTTACACTTTCAAAGAACATAGTTACTCTCCTTATGTCGATAGCTCATTTTTTTTAATGGAAAGGGCCTTTGCCCCGATTCGATTGGATGTGTGGGTATGCGTCATTGCTACAACTTTTTAGGTTGTTGATTTTTTAAGACAGTGACAAGTTGTTTAGTAGATACAAAGTCGATGCTTTTTGCACTAATGATTATTTGAATGTTTAGCTAACATTACTGAAAATGATTGACGTTGCTCATGTTGCGTTGATTGTTTGCAAAATAGATAATGGTCGTGGTGACTATGGGTTTCTCTTGAGGCTGAACGATTATTGAATCGGATGAATTTGGGAACTCTTCCCTTAAGATTGTTTGATTGTTTAAGCCTGAAATTGCACGACATAGTTGTTCACAGTCGGGATAAATTGAAGTAATACTGTGTCGGGTTGATGACCCAACAACGAATTGAGATATTGTCGTGACTGTGTGTTTGGTTTGGTAAAATGGAAATATTGCATCATGCTTTTTTGGGTGGCTCTGCACTATGTATAGTATGGATAGTTTGGGTTTCACAGAGTTTTAATCATTTTTATTGATCATTTGTTATGAAGGGAAATGTTGTCGAGGCTTTTTCGTGTTAGTTAGATGGCCCAGCTCTTTAAGCCATACTGAATTATTTTTTTTTACAGTGGCAATATTACATTGCCTAGGCAAGTTACCTTGTGCATAGCTTGTGTCTAAACGATGGTTGTTGGTTGTATATTTGAATATCGATACAAGTTGTAGTTTGATCTTGGTTCTTTGGTTTTTGCCTATATATATGTTAATGAATATCATTGCTTTTTGATGGTCTCTATTGCAGTAATAGTGAATTCATTATTATTTTGAAGACATGACTTTTGAGTATAGTTGTGGATTGAAGAAACACATGGGCAGTGGTTGTTTTTTATGGTTAATAGAGTGGGATGGATTCTGTTTGAAAATTGTTATAATATGAAAATAAGGGAACAAAATCCTTTTACATATTTTATAGGATGCCTATTTTTTTGTGATGGCACTGTGATGGACATTCGATTATGAGTAGTGAACTTGTCTTTTTTTTCTTTTTTTTATTTTTTCCTTGACATGTGGGACTAACCTGTGGCTAAGAAACTGCAACTTAGGGGCATCTAAGCTATCAAAATCACCTGGGGATTGCACCCGGCCTGAGCCACACCAACCCTTAACATGGCTAGATTTTTTGTCCTCGCGGGTTTCGAACCGGTAACTTTAACATCACAAAGTTCCTTAACAGCACACTCTGTTACCGTCTATCCTACACCTCGGGGACTATGAACAATAAACTTGTTAAATGCACATAAATTATTATTTATTCAAGTGATTGATCGTTGATGAATCTCCTTTCACAGAATGTTTTATGGATCACTTAATTAATTCCATGAAGAATAATTGTCCTTCTTCCTTTCCATTATTTCACTTTTCGCTAATTACAAACCTTGTCACCTCCCATGTTCCCTTTTCACTCCCTATTTTGAGATTGATTACAGTCAAGAGAACTTATGTGTTAAAATGGATGAAAGTGGAAGTGTCTTGTGTGGATTACAGTGAGGTTTTATTGGTTTGCTTTACAATTGATTGTTGTTGTCATTGAGCGATGACCATGCTTCTCCTCTTTCATTATATCATATTTTCACTCAATATAAACCCCTCACATATCCCATAACCTTGTTTCACCACCCTTCTCATTGATTAACAGTAAAACAATTTGTATGGATTGGATTACATGAGTTAGATACAATCTGAGCCAAATCTATTTCATATTTTTAAGAGTTGCCATGTATGAATATTTAAAAGATTATTTGCTAATCGATCACGCATGAAAGATGATTTTTTTTAGTAGAGGAAGCCATGGAAGAGGAAACAGAGGTAGAGGTAATTGGAATTGAGGACCAATAAGGAATAGATTCTCCATACATTTTGATGTTTATTCACAAGATCTTGGCCAATTGTTTCATGTCAGATTCTTCAATTGGATTGAGCAGGGAATAATCCAACCTAGGCCTGAAAGGCCCCCTTTCCAAACCCCGCAAGAACCCAGTATCCCTGTACCTTCTCATGTCTCATTACAACCTGAGGTCCCTGAAAATGATGGATGGCAGGAGATTCTCCACCCGAAATTAACCCAACATTGTGGTTGGCCCAACTTGTCTTTACCTCCTCATCCGTCGGTTAACCCCATTTCCCAAGCTGCCCCTAATCACTCATCAGTGGAATCCTCCCATGCTAGCAACAGATTGAAAACTAAGTCCCACCTTGCCCTTGATAAAGGAAAATCCACTACTTCCCCTTCCTCATCCTCCAATGGCTCTGACAAATCCGTGTCTTCCTGGATGCATTTGAGGGATGATTGTTCCCACGTGATCAATGAAATTAGGCCTAAAGGCTCTACACAACCAAAGGAAAATTCAGGAAAATCAAGAGGCGAAACAACAATCAAGGAAGGGTTTCATCATAGAATGGGAAATATGGTTTTTGAGTTTTTATTATATATATTGTTTTATGACAGGTGACTTCAAGGATTTTTGGATAGCATGTTTATTTTGGATATATGAGTATTATTTTTGAAATAATTTCAAATTTCATAAGTTTAAATTGCCAAAAGTAAATATGTTGATGGGAGGCACATGGAGGTGTGTTTTGCTTAACTAGTGGTTATGTTATGATTGTTATGAACTAAAGGGAGTCACAAGGGGTCCCACCTACTAGTTATTATTTATTTATGACCCTTATTATAATTATTACTCCTCCCCCTAACCAAAGTTAGTTGAGTCTTTTAATTAACTTAACTAATGAATTGGTTCAACTTCTTCAACCAATTCTAATTTGTTAAAAGCAAAAGGAAAGGGATGAACAAGAGAGGGATAGAGGCAGAAGCATGCAAAGGTTTTCTCTTTGAGGTGATGTTGAGATAGTTTAGTTTTGATTCATTTATATATTCATCACAACCTAATTCTCTTTTTATGATCGGAGGGTCTTATTGTAGACAATAATATTCAGGGCTGAATCAAATCATTTAGACACTTGTTCTTCAGACATGTTGATCTATCTTTGATAGTATGTGTAGATTTGTCTGTTTGTGAATTAATTTTCATGACTGATAAAGGCTATTGTGCAGAGTCGAGTGGGCATAAATCTATGGCAAGATGATCTAACTTTTAGAGTTTAGTTTTGGTTTTCTGTTAGAGGTCCTTTTGTATGTTGCATCGGGGATGTCTAAGTTTTACTTTGGTCTAAGATTTTTGTATGAGAATTTGTAAAGAAAATGACTCTTTTGTGAATTGGAATGAAATGAAGGATTTCTTTATGTCTCATCTATCTTGACTATCATCTTGGTGTCTTTACTTCTGTTCTTACATTTATTTCAGCAACTATTATATTCGGAAAAATACATAAAAAGTGAGTTTCAAGCAAGATTTTGTTGATAAAAGACAAGCCTAAGTAATCGTAATTAATACTAGTGAGTTAGGATGCTATTTTTGTTGGCTATAAACATAGGGTGATATTCATGTCTACTTTTCTTTAGCCAAGTAAAGTCTGAAAATTCTTGAGTAAGATCAATTGATACATTTTCCTCAAAACATCGCTCACGATGATTCTAAGGGGTGTGCAATAAGGTAGGGGAATTATTCCTTAGAGGCCCTTAGTCTCCCACAAGATCACTTAGTGGAGTATTGAATCCATGCGTTTGACGTCAACCAAAGTGAGTCAAGAGGAGAGTGTCACCCTTGGAGCACGTAGTGCATCCTGAAGGGTAGATCGCGCAAGGAAAACATAAATACGTGAGTGGCACCCTTGGATCACGTAGTGCATCCTTAAGGGCACATCATGATTTTAACTGGTAAGTGAATAAACCTAGTGTCTATAAAATTAGGCCACCTTAGGACCTCGACGACCTTAAAATGAATTATGTGATAAGTAAGGTCTAAAAACAATTTTCCCTAATAAAAATGTCGCCCAACCTAGTGAAATTAAAACCTAGGTCTAAGTGAACATGTGGTCAAAAAAATAATAATAAGTAAATTTGTAACAAGAAGGGGGGGTAAGAAATTCAAACTTATTTATTAAAGTCAAAATTATAATGAGGATTAAATTTTAAAAAATGGGTAAATGGTCATTTTCATATACACTTGCTAAATTAATTTTTAATTAAAAAGGAAAAAAGGGTAAATGGTTGTTTTATATACACTTGCTAAATTGATTTTTAGTTAAAAAAGAAAAAGGGGGAAACTTAAAGAAAAAGGGAAACTTAAAGAAAAGGGAAAACATAAGGAAAAAGTTGAATGTCTAACTTAGTAAGGAATCTTTCCTTTAGAAATTTTTAATTATGAACTCAAATAGGAATTAAGTAAGGCATAAGTCATTTAATAAGTGTAAGGGAATTTTTGGACACCGAGGAGCATTTTTATGATTACTTTAGTTGGGTGAGGGAAATATGAATTTTTAAGTAATTAATAAAATTGGTTTTCTGGTGCAACTAGGGGTTGTGCGACATCGGAGGTTTTTCGAAATTAAATTAATGAAAAAAGGAATTTAATGAGAATTTGGGAAACTAATTACTCAAAAAATCTATAAAAAGGATGGAGGAGGAGGAGTATGGATCTAATCTTTTTTCCATAAAGTTTCGCTGCTGAAATTTTACCTTGAGTGGACTTTCTCTTATGGGAGTTGGGATACCCATCTCAGGTAACAAGTGGTAGCTCAGCCTTGCGAGGCGAGATGGGTGCTAGCATTCTCTGGTATTGTGTGTGTGGCCCCTTTGTGATTTAGGGAGATCAGGGGGAAGAAGAGTACCCCTAGAGTTGGCTAGGAGGTACCAGTGAGGTCACATCGGTTGGAAAGCAGGAGCTGGACAAAGCACGTGTGGGACAACAAAATTGGAAGCATTGGCGTTTGGCTAAGGTACATCTATTAAACTTGTTACTTGCAATGAAATTTAATTTACACATGTTATTTTTTTGTGCTTGGTTGAAGATTTCATTTCCATGAGCTTTCTTGCACCTGCTTTCCTATAGTATTTGTAGTCCCATTTCTCAATGTATTCTGAATTGATTTACCATGGATAACCCAACCTCTTGTTGCAATGACTTCTCTGTGTTTGTTTTTATTGATTGATACAAAGAAAAAATGAGTTTTTATCTTCTATCTTTATCCATTAAGTTATTAGTTTGTTCTTGAGTTGTCGGTTAGGAGCCGAATTGATGGTTGTCACTTCGGTGTTTAAAGACCTATAGATACAAATGCCCTGCTTTCTTGTGCATGGATGATAAGTGAAGGATAAATTTCACCCAACTATTTAACCCTTACTTATCTCTATGTTTTTGATTGATTCATTGCCGAATGATTAGACTTTACGCCTTCTAGTGAATGAGTATCCCTGCATTTTCAATTGATTCTTTTTTGAATGTTTGGTCTTTGTGCCTTCTTGTGATTGAGTATCTCTCCGTTTTTATGGATAAAACTCCGTATTGTGAATGATAAACCTTTGAATTAAATGATAATCCTTGCATTCTTGATTGAAAAATATCTTCTTACATTTCTGAATGATTATTCTCAACATATTGAATGAATGTCTCTTCCTTTGTCTGTTTTTGCTCAGCGTTTGTTGTCCTACGCCCAATGCCTTACCTGTTGGAGAAATTTCTATTTTCGACACACTAGTTCAGTGGGAGTAACACTAGTTCATTGGGAGTTAACTGACTAGGTTTACTTTAGACTTTCTAATCTTAGAACATCACTATTATGTATGCATTCCTAATTATAGGATGTCGTTGCCTATATGAGTGAAGATCACTGACTCATTGATAAGATCATAATACACATTGATTCTCATTCTTCATTGTGTACCTCTCTTTATTTTCTTGATAATATTTGTTTGTGCATGCTTTACCTAGATCTCTTGTGCAGGTTTCCATGAAACATTGACATGGTATTAGATCTATGCTGCTTGGACTAAGCTAGACAAGCCAAAGAATAAGGAAATTCGGAGTTTCGGCGAGCTAAATCTGTGGTAGTACCTTTCAACAATTATTCCTCCCAAAATATTACATTTTTGAGGAAACAATCTGAATAGAAAAGAAAATCGACCCATTTTGGAAGTGGGTTTTCAAATGTTTGGCCAGATTCTTCACCTTTTTCTTAGAAAGTAAGCCAGAAGTTAGCCTCCTGAAACTGATACGAATCCGTGGTTGTACCTTTATACAATGATTTCTCCCAAAATATTATGTTTTTGAGGAAACGAATCACGGGGAAAGTAAATCAACCCATTGTGGAAGTTGATTTTCAACCATTTGGCGAGATTCCTCACCACTAGATCAGAAAGTAAGTTTGAATATAATCTCTTAAAAATGATACAAATTTTCACTTAAAGTGCTCTTTCTGTCGTGATTTATTAATTTTTCACTTGCATTTTGAGAGTAAATTTATAGGGGTTCTTAGAAACAGTGGGAGAGATGGATATGAAAACTATTATACAGTCAGACTGGGTGGTAATCCTCACACCATACAATTATTTTTATTGAAAACCCAAGGAGACATTCCAACTCAAAAGAAAAGGACTATATAATTTGACGATGGCGACAGAAACAAAACCTACATCAGCGATTGAGAAGATGAGATGGGTGAACCATAAGGATGAGGCCACAAGAATAATTCTTGAGTTAATATCCACTTATTATGGTTTCATGTTGTTGCATGCAAGACTCCAAACGAGATCTAGTCCACTGTAGAAGGAATCTTTGGAAAGAAGGATGAGATGCGAGGTCATATGCTTGAGGTAGAGATGAATACCTTATACCCTAAAAGTTTTGATAATATACAAGATTTCTTTACTAAATTTAAATATTTAATTTTGATCTTGTGTGAATGTGGTATTTACAAGTCTACACAAGAGAAACAACTTATTCTAACAATCTTGGCCAAACTAGGATCAAAATACACTGTATATGTCTCCAATTTCCATTTTGGCAGATGTCTTTTTGGAACAAATTGGAAAATGCCTACATTGGATCAGTTCATTGAGTCTCTTACACAGGACAAGACAAAACTCATATATATGGGCCTCATGAAATATCCCAAAGCAAATGTACTCACCATGCATGATGGAAAAGGGTCATACAATCAGAAATCGAAGCAGAAATGAAATGATTTATTACATCTAGAGTCAAAGAAGGAGGGATATTCCAAACCCTTCAAGGATTCTTCTGGTTCAAAAGATTCTTCAAATTCCAAAGGGAAGAAGAATAAGAAGGGAAAGAAATGCACATATTGCAATAAACTGAATCATGAATAATCCACATGCATGAAGAAGCAGATCGATCTTATGACATAAGTACTTCAGAGGAATAACCTTGGAGACTTCATTTCTAAAGGATACAAGAAGAAGAAGGAAGAATACCATGCGCCTAAGAAGGGTAATTGTCATGCTCTGGTTGAAATTAATTCCTCATATGATTCATGGATTATAGATTCTGGTGCATCACATCATATGTCATCTAAAGAGGATGTTTTTACTTCTTTGAGTTCATGCTCTGGACCTCCTATTCTCATGGGGTATGATACTCCAATAGCAGTTGTAGGAGAGGGAAGAGTGGAACTCCATAATGGAAGTTTTGAGAATGTCTTACATGTTCCAAAGATTTCTATAAATCTACTCTTAGTTTATTGGATCACTCAAATAGGTAAAAGGCTTGAATTTAAATCAGATTCAATTACTGTACTTGACATGCATAATAGTTCCATTATTGCAGTTGGTGAGGTAGATCACAAATCAAGGTTGTGTAAGTTCACTAAGTTTACTGAATATGACTCCTCTTTGCTATTTACACATTCTAATGATAGTAGTAGAGTATGGCATGAGAGATTTCATCATTTAAACTTTAGGTACATGCAACAAATTTCCAAGCAATGAATGTTCAAAGACTTGCCAAACATTCACTTTTCTCAAGGGGTTTGCGAAGGATGCATTATTGGAAAGCATCCTGAAAAGAATTTTGAAAAGGGGAAGGCAAGGAGAACCTCATCTTCCTTAGATATTGTTCACAGTGATCTCATGGTTCCATTTCCACATCCATCCATCAACAAAGAAATGTATGTTCATACATTTATTGATGGTTACTCACGCTATACTTGGGTTTATTTTCTCAAACAAAAGTCTCAAGTTTTTGAGCATCTAAAAGACTTCAAAGCTCTAGTAGAGACAAAAATTGGGAAGAAAATCAAGATCCTCCGTACAGACAATGGGGGGGAGCATATCAAAAAGTATGTTCAGAATCTTTGTCATGAAGCTAGTATCTAGTTGAAGCACACAGTTCCATACACTCCACAATAGAATGAAGTTGCTAAAAGGAAGAACAGGTCTCTCAAGGAGATGACCAGTTGCATGTTGCATGCAATATCACTTCCTTCCAAGCTTTGGGCCAAGGAACTTAACTGTGCTACTTACATATATAACATATCACCTCACAGATATATTGAGGATACGACACCTTTTGAGGCTTGGACAGGTGACAAACCAGGTTTCACACACTTTTGCATCTTTATATCTAGAGCATGGGCCCATATTCCTTCTGAAAAGAGGAAATCCTTAGATCCACAGAGAACACCTTACATCTTTGTGGGATATATAGATGATGTGAAGGGATACATATTGATTGATCTCTCTACAAACCAACTCATCATTGAGCACATTTTTCAGTTTGAGGAAAGTCCTTTCCATGCACCTCCAATCCAACATGAAGAGAATATTGTGATTCCATCAGTTCCAGACATCAGAGATGATGATTCCACACACTCAGATACTACATATTCAGACACAAATTCAAAGGATTATTTACATGCAAATGAGCATTTAGTACAACCAAATGAGGAGACAACGTCAGAGCTTCAACAAATTCCTAAGAGGGAACATTCCACACTTTAGGCAGTAGGGAACCTTGTAGGGGATCCATTGGATTTGAGGAGGACTCGATCTCAGCATGTGGATCCTTCTCATGTATTTTCAGCTTCTGAACCAGTGATGCCCATGCATTTCTATATGGTTCAATCTTTTGATCTAGATACCCACAGTGAGGTTGTTGGCAATCCACTATGGAAAGAAACCATGCATGAGGACCATGACTCTCTCCTAGAGAATCATACTTAGGATCTAGTTCCACTTCCACCAGGGAGGAAACTTGTGAGATGAAAATGGGTCTACAGGACCAAGAGAGAAGCAGATGGTCATGTGAGAAGGTACAAAGCCAGATTAGTTGCAAAAGGATTTCAACAGATTCATGGGATAGATTATGATGAGACCTTTTATCCTATAGCAAATATGGACTCTATTCACTTGGCTCTAGCCATTACGGCAACCAAAGGATGGGGAGTTCACCAGATGGATGTGAAGAATGATTTTCTTCATGGCGACCTTTCAGAGGAGATCTACATGGAGCAGCCACAAGGGTTCATTCAGAACTAATCTTTAGTATGCAGACTGAATAATTCTCTCTATGGCCTCAAGAAGGCACGTAGAGCATGGTATGCAAAGATGGATTCTTACTTACCTTCACATGATTTTGTCAGATGTAAATCTAATTCCAATGTTTACATGTTGAGGAATACTTACTCTGTGATGATATTAGCGCTCTATGTTGATGATCTTTTGATCACCGATAGATCTGCTTCAGCCATTGCTTTGGTCAAAGATATTTTGCACGATAGGTTATCTATGATGGACATGGGTCCACTACACTTCTTTCTTGGTCTTGAGATTAGTCGGGATGCTTTCAACATCAAAATTTCTCAGGCTAAGTATGTCAGGGATGTTCTGGATAGATTCCACATGACAAATTGTAAGTCTGCACCTACACCCTTCTTATCTGGGATCAGACTTGAGAATGGTGGGGATACACCACTAGTGGAAAACACTTTGTATCGACAATTGGTGGAGAGTCTTATGTATCTCACCCACACCTGTCCAAATATCTCATATGCAGTAGGAGAAGTTTCCAGATACATGAAGGAACCCATGATCTGCACTAGAAGGATACCAAGCACATCCTTAGATATGTTAAGGACACCATGAGTTGTGGGATTCACTATGTAGCTGGTTGTGCATTAGATATCATAGGCTTCACAAATTCAAATTGGGCTAGTGATAACACAGATTGCAAGTCCACATCCAGGTGTACTCTCAATTTGGGGTTAGGCCCAATTTGTTGGTCAAGTAAGAAGCAATCGACCATTGATTTATCTTCCACAGAGGCCGAGTACAGAGGAGTAGTCAACTTTTTTATTCAAACACTTTGGCTTCAACACTTCCTTACCAATATTGGTATCCAGTTTCACTATCCAACTATCATATGGTGCGACAATCAGAGTATGCTGAGACTTTGAAGAGATCCAGTACAACGACAATGAACCAAACACATTGAGGTCCACATGCATTTCATCAGAGATTTAGTACATGACATGATAATTGATTTTCATTTTTGTCCTTCCTATGAAAAAACTATTGACATATTCACCAAGATATTCACTAAGAAGAAGTTTCATACTTTGTGGGATATTCTTGTAGTGAAGAACACAGTTTCCTAGCAACTGCCTTTTCTTCTTTTTGTTGAAAAGTCAACAAGAAATATGTGTCTAATTTATTTTTCCCTTAATTAAATTAGACAATAAATATTAATCTATTATTTCATTCATAACTGAGTGAGTTGGATTTGTAACACAATCATAAGTGTAGTTAAGTGAGTTAAGATCAGTTGTACTAGTT
>JASDQU010108397.1:14015-29423 GCA_032191745.1 Picea mariana
CTAGGTGGTTGACCAAACACTTACAGTCTGAGAGGATATCCTTCGTACCCTTAAAGAGAACTTGGTCATGGCATAGAATAGAATGAAGCAGCAAGAAGATCAAGGTTACTCTGAATGTCAATTTGCAGAAGGAGATCAGATGTTTCTGAGACTGCAACCATATAAGAAAATTTCCCTCAAGGCCGAGCATTGTCAGAAGCTAGCACCAAATTTTTATGGCCCTTACATAGTTCTCAAGCATGTGGGAGAAGTCGCATATTAGCTATCTCTGCCAGTCAATCGAAGCTACATCCTGTTTTTCATGTTTCATGCTTGAAGAAGGTGATTGGAACCAGGTGCCAAATTCAAACCAACCTTCCAGACTTAGCTAAAGAAGGATCCATTTGGCTACAGCTAGAAGCAGTTTTGGACCAGTGTGAGCATCGCCTGTGTCAGAGAACCATCAAGGAAGTGCTATTACAGTGGAAAGATATGACTCCAGTAGATGCCACTTGGGAACCAGCTACCATTCTGCAGCAGTTTCCACATCTCAAGCCTTGAGGACAAGCCTATTTTTAAGGGGGCGGACATTTTAAGGTTCTAACCCGCACATAGGTAGATCAATTTATTCATATGTAATAAAGGTCAATATTAATAAGGCCTTTCAATAAAATAGAATAAGGCGGATGTAAGAAGACCTAATAGAAGCTTCTGCTTCTAGAAGGATCTTCCTCTAGATGCTTCTCTTAATAGACATATTTAGTATAAATAAGGGTTGAGGGTATGAAAACCCTAGCTTGGAGATTATTGTAACAGAGCGCTGCTTGATTGGAGGTTTCCCCCTCGAAGAGGCCTGTGAACATTGCTTTCTGAATCAAAGTGTTATTTCTATTACTATTCTTATATCATTTCTATGTTATTGTGAAGATTATGTTGGATATTTTACTGTTATTCTACCATTTCTAGCATTTTATTTATGTTCTGCATATTTTATATATCTGGTATCTTGCATAATGGAGTTAATGAAGGCCCCATGTCCATTGCAAGAAGATCGTTGCTGAGATTGCCTACTTAACCCATCACGCCATGCACCTAGAATACTTTTTTCTAATTGAGAATTTAAGCGCGAACCCTGAGATTTACTTACCCTGAGATCATTGCCTTACTATTCACTATAGTCTTTGAATTCCTTTTGCACCTGAGCCACCTGACCCAAGTTTGTATGTCAGACAAGATCAACGCTACTGAGAAAATTGTTGAAGAAGCTATAATTGATTTAATGACTGAGAGAGACATGTCAGAATGTGGAATGTCTATAGGTGTACAGGCATCATCCTCGGGTGCACTGCCATCTTCCCCCCCCCCCACTGCTCGAGCAGGACCATCTCGACCCCCTTCAGAAAGACGATCTATGCTCAAAAAATACTTTTCCACTATGAAGATGATCCCAAGAATCTTACCTAAATATATCCCACCACTAAGAAGAACAGTGAATCGAGACACTGTACCCAGAGACTTCGACTATGCTTAAGTCACTGCGTACCTCCCAAAAGGGGTGTGCGTATTTCATGCTGACCAAGAGAAGCTCACCACATTGAAATTTAGTGATTTTAACCTTGGATATCGCAAGGTTTGCAGTATTATAGCCCCACACAAGTACTTCACTATTACAAAAGGAAAGAACCCCAAGATTGTACCACAACAATGGACCCATAACCTTGCGCAGTCAACCCTCCTCAACGTAATGAATATTCCACATTTAGGGAGGCATCAAGAAGTAAATGCATGCATTAGACTATTGTTGTCCTGCTACCATGGAGGATACCTATGTTTGGACCATCGCATCACTGTGGATCTGATTATGATCAATCGGATCATTGGGATAAGCATGTAGGGCCCTGACCCATAGGACTTTTACCCTGGAAAGACTGTAGATCGCGCTCTTGCTTAATGAATAAAAGACACATATGGCAATCTAGAGAAAGGCACGCGAGGTTACAAGGTAGACTCCATTGAGAATGCAATAGTGCACTTTGGTTTCCAGCTGATCCCAGGAAAGTTAGTCCAAAAAAACAGACCTACATAGGTGACCGGATTTGTAGTTGACCTCTCAGGGAAGTGCGTGGAGGGACTACAAATGAACTGGGAAAAATACCTTATAAATTAGCTAGAGATTGACTGTAGATAAGCACATAATCAAAGGTATGAGTTCCACTTTAGTTGGTTTTTCATACTCATCGCTTTCATTGCTTGGGAACTGCCTGAGGGAGCCACTTTTCTGGAGATCGAACCCTTTGAACCACTGGCCATCAAGTTATATACATTGTGGTACTCCAGCAACATGAACAAATAGTGGCAATCCAATGTCATCTTCCATGCTTACTACACTCATTTGAAGAATGGCATTCAGTCTACACCACGCATCACACCCAACACGCTTCGTAGGTTTATACCTTTGATGAAATTCAATGCAGATCATCACTTCACCTACATCACAACACACACAGATGAGAAAAAACAACAACTCCATTCATATTACAAGATGACAGAAGATGACTTGGAGGAGATTACCAAGGAATGGTTGGCAAACCTCCTTGTTGCAGCAGACCCCATAGAGATGTCTGATGTAGATACCCCTGAAGCTATGCCAGATACACCAAGACTATGCAAGACTAAGAAGGATGTGGAAGTTCAATATATCCACAACACATCCACAAAGACTGCTTCGCTCTCACCTATGAAGGGAGGTAATGATGACGACCTAGGGGGCACAGAAGTTGAGTAGAACAAAGGTGGGGTTACTTCGCCTAGAGATGAGGAATATTCCTCCAAGAAAAGGAAGATTACCCTACCCAATCCATCATCCCAAAAGAAATCTAAGGCCACCCAGACCACGCTTAAAACTACCCTTACCCCAGATGATTTTGACTTCTTAATTTTTGCACTGAATGATGTTTCACTAGAGCTCGCAGAAAATGAAGAAGCAAAGAAGGAGGAGCTATTCCACTGGATCATAGGTGAACTCAAATAAGTGCAGTAGGCACTCCGGTCCAGCCAAGCAGTTTCTACGGTGCCCTTAACAATGGAAATACTAGGAACAAACAATGAGCCCATGCAATTACGCTAGATCGCCAAGAAAGTTGAAGCTTGCCTTCGATGAGCTCAATAATACATAACGCAAGACACCCAGGATTTGGCGCAAGAATAGAGTGCACATGGAGAAAAACAAAGGAAGGCAGAACAGGAGCAGTTTCCTTACAAGCAAAGTGGGAGGAGGAAAAAGCACAGTTACAGCAGAACAAGGACCAATTGCTAGCATAGCAACTTGAAGTATAGGAAAGAGTTCACAAAGCACTATGCTCTGTGACGATCATAGAAGTGAAGATGGAAGATCGTCTCCCATAGCAGGTCACCCAACTGGAAGAAGTAATCCAACAACTTCAACAATCCATCACAGATCTGGAGCTCTGCACTGTGCCTAAGACACCCCAAGAGATAAGAGATCTAAGAGAGGCCACTTCTCGAAGCGCAGTCGACCAATTAAAAACCTTGGCTTCGAAATGTAGGCAGCTAAGCACTAGAAGCACCTAGACTTATGAAACCCTTGCAAAGAATATAGAATTGTAGACATTGGAGGCACAACTCCACGAATCAAAGAAGCATGCAGATGTGCTACAAGCATAGCTGAAGTCCATGACCCCAGTCGAAAGAATGAAGAGGTTTGCAAAACAACACATAGCCCAACAACAAGTACACATGATGCAAAGTAAAGTAATGGAAGTCTCTCAATTACTGTAACCACTCCAAGAGAAGGCATGCCAATTGTTTGTCGAACTTGAAAGCCAAGGATCTGAACTTGAACAGGGTGTCATCACTGTAGAACAAAGTCTAGAAGGACCACTCAATGACACAGTAATCTAGGAATTTACTGAACAAGAGGTTGTCGCACTGCATCAGGTCGAAGCAGCTCGAGCCAAGCTCGAGGCGTTCGAAGCAGAATTGGTCAGACCTGAGTGACTCAGGATGCATCACGGGTGAGTGTTGGGGGCATGTTGGCCCTTGACCAAGTTTTGAAGAATACTTGGTCATATTTGACCACTTTTGGAACTGCGACAACTTGCCAAAGAAGGAGCGCAACATGAAGAAGAAAGTAAGGAAGAAAGACCTATTTTTGGGTCCATTTTAGGGTTTTGGGTTGACGTAACAGGAAATGGATGTTGGCCCGTGGGTTTACCCATGCTTAGGCCCATTTTGTAATCTATAAATAGGTAATGTAAATAAAGGAGAATGATAGTAATGTAGACATCTATGTGATGTATAATTGAAAGCTTAGTGCTAGTAACTCGATCTGTGTGATTGGATGTATCTTAGAGTGCTCTATGCCTGAGATCGGAAAGCTAAGTGCAAGTTGTTGTAGTCTTGTGTTGAATATCAAGGAGGAAAGATCTAGCGAGTTGCGCAGATGTTCTGTCCCGTGCAAAGTAAGGGTCATTGAATCTCTGTGTTGTAACTGCTTGACCGAGATAATATAAAGAAGGTTTTGTGGACGTAGCCCCAGGGTGGGGGTGAACAATGGTAACTGTGTGTATAGTTCTTTGTGCTTTGATATAATGTGTTTATATATTTCTTGGCTAATTGCTTGATATGATTAAGTAGATCTAGTTATGCTATGTGCTGATGATATATGAATGAATGTTAGATCTAATATATAAGATGCTTAGTTCTTGATCTATTGAATCTAACCTATATTTCTGTGGCTAAGTACTGAATCATCTTTATTATAAGTATTCACTGCGATTCTCTATTGTTTCTACGAAGTGTATTCATGAATGTGTGTTAAGGAATAACTTATGCTAAGTGCATTGTAAGTAAGATAATCACAGATCTGTGTCCCAGCTAAGGTTGCAGACACCTGAGTCTTGCAACCACCCCCGTCTCTACCTCGAGTGAGACTGCATATGCTTCGCAAGTGTTGTCGAAAGGGCCGGTAGCTAGGCTTTTGTTGGTGCACTCTTAAGCATTGAACCTTGGGTCTGCCCCTGTGCCAATAGTTTATGTTCCTTCTGTGTAGTTTGTACTTCACCTTTCTTCCTTAATCTTCACTTACTTACCTAACGAAGGGCCAACACTCACATGTGACTCGTCCCGAGTCACTGCAAGATTTATCCTTCTGTATCACTTCAACTGCAAACTACACGGAGAAGCCTATGCTTTCTACTCCGTCCCTCTCTATCTTGTGTAGACTGTATTTTCTATGTCTGGTACCCAGTTTGAACTACACCTAGTACCTACACCCTTCTTCGTTTACTTTTACTGAGAGCTACGAGGAAACTGGTTGCCATAATACAATTTCAACCAACTCCCTTTTACCAAAACTTCTTTCCATTCTCCATTAAGGGTATTCAACTGCGCAACTCCTCCTTTTGTGATATAAGAAACCTCAAATGGCACAAGCCAATGTGTACTGAACTTCCTTGGATGCTTCATGAACTTGTTTTCATATAAAAATACCAAATATCCTTGCTTAAATGCTTTCCTCTTGATATGTCTGTCATGGTAAGCCTTTTCTCTTTCTCTCTGTACTTGTTGATGAAATCCTGCAATAAACCTATCTTCCTCTAGTTCCATTAACTACACAAGCCTATACTGAAAAGATCATGTGTCATCCATACTTGTAAATGATGCAATTCTTAAACTAGGAACCAAGTATTCCATAGGTACCACTGCTTCCAAGCCATATACCAACTTAAATGGGGTCTGCATTGTTAACTTATTGCAAGTAGTTCTATAAACCCATAACACTACTAGAATTCTTAAAGCCCAATCATCTATGTTAACACTGCAAATCTTAGTCAGTGTTTTCTCCAAGATCTTATTGAAATCTTTGACTGTACCATTCGCCTGTGGGTGGTATGGTGTGCTCTTCTGACGGTGAACTTCAAATTCATGAGTGAAGGCTTCAATAGTTTTGTTGATGAAGTGTGTGCATTTATCACTCATGAGGACCTTCGAACATCCAAATATGGTTATAATATCCTCAAAGATGAACTATGCAGCTATGGTTGCACTACATTCCTTAACTACTCTTGCTTCTACCCATTGGTCAAATACTTTGTAGCAGTGATGATGTATTGAGCTCCTGTGCACTTCCTTGGTGGGTTAATAGGTCCCAAAATTCAATGGCCCACTTATCTAATACTTTTAATGTTAATTGTGGTGCCAAAGGCATCTCATCCCTTCTATAAGGCTTTCCTACTCTTTGACATACATCGCAGGCTCTGTAGTATTCCTTAGCATCCTTATGTAAAGTAGGCCACCAGAGGCCAGCTCTGAGAACCTTCTACTTTGTTGCTTTCCCTGCATAATGTCTTCCTGTGATGCCTTCATGTGCTTCTACAAGAATCAATGGCCTTTATGCCTCCATAACGTATCTTCTCAAGATCTCATCTGGTCCCATCTTATACAATTGTCCATCTATAAGTTGAAAATATGCAGCGCAAACTACCAACTGTTTCTTCTGAATGATTGTATACTCGCGAGGTGCCATGACTGTGGACAGGAACTGAACTATCTCAATGAAGTCATCATCGATTTTTCTGATGGCAAACAATTGTGCATCTAGAAGTGTATCCTCCAGACTAGTAGGTTCCTCTCCATGTTCCAACATGGATAAGTGATTAGGTCCTTTGTTCATTCTTCCTGGCTTGACCACAATTTCAAAGTCATATTCCTGGAATAATAGTAGCCATCTGCATATTCTTCCCCCCAACACTGGCTTGTTGACTAAGTATTTCAATGCAGAATGATTAATGAACATCTTAAAATTTCCTCCCAACAAGTAGTGTCTAAACTTCTGTAGAACATATACCATAGCTAAGCCTTCTCTCTGAGTCATAGTATAGTTCCTTTCAGTCGTAGAAAGCTTCTTGCTTGCAAAGGCTATGGGGTGGTCAGTGTCTCTTGCACATGGCTGTGCTAAAAATTCTCCTAATGCAATTGAAGAAGCATCGACATGAACATTGAACTCCTTACCCCAATATGAAAAGACCAAAATTGGCGCAGTAACCATTTTCTACTTTAATGTGTCGAAGCTCTGTTGGCATTCTTATGTCCATTGGAACTTACTATCTTTATTTAGTATCTTCTCCATAGGTGTTGTTATCTGTGCATAACCATTAAAAAACTTTCTATAGTATACATTCTTCCCTAATGCAGTGTGCAGCTGCTTGACCGAAGTAGGAGGAGGTAGATCAACAATGATAGAAATCTTGGAAGGATCTACCAACAACCCCTGATTACACACAATATGCCCTAGCAACACTCCAAAGGGTGAAAATAATATACACTTTTTCAAATTCATGGAACTCTTACATTGCCTACACTTATCTAACATTAATCTCAAGCATTCAATATGATCATTCATTATGCTAAAAATAGTTTAGTCATCAAAGTATTCTTCCAAGAACTTGTGTAAAAATTCCTTAAATGCTTTGACCACCACCCTGGAAAACATGGTTGGTGCATTATTCAAGCCAAAAGGCATCACATTGTACTGAAAAGAACCCCATTCTGTTGCAAATGTGGTCTTATGTCTGTCCTCCTTAGCAATTTGGACCTGGTGATAGCTTGAAAATCCATCTATGAATGAGTAGACCTCTTGTTCCCCTACGTTATCTAGCACTTCATCAGTAAAGGGTGTAGGAAAGGGGTCATGTAGGTGTTGGAACATATATATTTTTCTAAACTTTAGACTTAGTAAGTTTCATTCTGATTTAAATAAGGACAAACACACACTTGAATATCACCGTTGATGAAGTCTTCCATTGAATCCAATGTTCTAAAATCCTTAAAAGTTATGGAGTCGCCCACTTGTTAAAAGTTCAAATCACTAAAGGCTACCTTCGAAATGTCGGGTTTCGAGGTTTTGCGATACTAATAGTCCAACATATAAGAACTCCAAAGTCCCAATATATGAAGTTGCAAAACTATCTTAAGTTAAAACAGGTTAATTAAACGATTAAAAATGATTAACGATATTTTAACCTTATCGCAATTTTGCGTTTTGGGGATCCTGCCTCGAACGACAACCAAATTCCTGATACCCAAAATCGCGAAATCTTTGAGGTTAATCAAAATTATTTAAAATTTTAAAAGTGATTAATATTAATTAATCAATTTCGATTTCACAAGTCAGAGAACATAGCTCGAACTCCTACAGATTATCTCGAAACCCTGAAATAGTTGAGGTTAATCATGATTAATTAAAAAGGTTAAATGCAATTAAGCTTAATTAACCAAAGTCCCGATAAGAAAAATCACAAAACCATTTAATTTAATCATGATTATTTAAAAGTTTAAAAGTGATTAATATTAATTAATCAATCGTGATTTCGTGATTCAGAGAACATAGCTCGAACTAGTATAGATTATCCCGAGACACGAAACCCCAAAATCTTTGAGGTTTATCATGATTAATTAAAAAGGTTAAATGCAATTAAACTTAATTAATCACATTACAATTTCACATTTCGTAAGTTATATCTTAGGTTGTTATAAGATCTCTCGAGATCTAAATCGCTGAAATTTACTTAATAATAACTATGATTAATTGATGCTTAAACTAATATTATCTCTTAATTTATACATCGCTAAATGATGACTCAGATAGATTCAAATTTCATGTGTGATTTTCCCGACCATGAACCACCAAAAATAAAAGTCATTAATAATACCTTTACGACAATCATTCCAAATAAGATTTTGAGCCACTGCTAAAATCTGATCCATTAAAGAAATTAAATACTTTGTCAGTAAAGGTATCAGTTGATCGATGCAATTAAAGGAAAAGAGATGTGAATTTGAATTTCGTTATGCATTTTACTGAGAAGTAGGTTTTTCCAGCTGAAGGATTTTATGCATTTCCTGTGGCAGATAACAGAGTTCGAAATCTTGATACCATGGCTCCACGAAAATCACCTAAAGATACTGGTGAAAGTTTGAGCCAGAACGTAGATGTTCTCTTGGACACCTCACCCAGAAGCATAGACATTGTCAAATCCTTGACCCAATTATTCAACATCTTACAATATGAACTAGTAAATTTCCCAAATGACTCAGGCGACAATGCGAAGGAGGACATATATACCAAATACAAAATTGTTTCTCAGTCATAACTATAGAAGATAGACTAATGGAAGAAAGATTGCCTCAATTGGAAAATAAATTATATATTTTTGAGGCTAATAATTCAACAGATCCCTTCAGGCTGGTGGCGCAATTTGTGGGTAGATGCATCAAATGTATTAAGAAAGGAAAAGGTAGCACAAATGAATGACTATAATTTGTGTTTCATATATTCTATTCTCTATAAGTCATTCCTGAACAAATGAATGACTACAATTTAGTACAACAACTACTGTGATTATGTTTCATTAGTATTTAATTAGCAAGCTGTTTTTCCTCTTTATTTCCTATCAACAAGTACAAGACTTGCCTATTACTTGGATTACTACATCTTATATTCTTTCAGGAGTGCATTCTACATTTCCTTCTAATACAAACAAGGTAAGAATCTTTTGTCATTTATGCCTTAGTTTGTTTAATAGTTTTGTACTTATGTTCTCCTCTTTCAATTTGATAAATTGACTCAGACGACAAAATACAGCCTCTGTTTTGTTCAGATATTAATTTCATTTGAAGATTCAACTCTTACACAACTAACATAATAAAAAGAACCTTTAAAAATAACTTTCCTTAATTCCTAATGCCTGACATTATTCTTTCATCCTTAAGTTTAATCTCAGGAACAACATCGTTTTGGCGTCGTTGTCAGGGAGGAAGAATCAAAGTTATTTTTCCCTGGGAGAACGACATGGTAAGTTTATTTCTTTGATAGTGAACAAAGATAGAATACAGTATTAAGGCTAATTTTAATTTTCACTTGGCGAATCCACCACTAAAAAACTGGCATCTAGTCGAAGGAATACCAGAAAAAATCTGGATGATAAGCAGACCACACCTGTATCTAAACCTGAAAAAAATTTAGAACCAAAGGGATACCTTAACAAGACCACTACTTCTACAAGTAAGGTTTATCAACCCAAACCCACACAGTCTAATACTAAGGTTCCTTCTGAATAGTTAACTCCACAAGAATTTTCCACCCAAATCTATTTCGGAGAAACATCAACTGATAGAGTTGAAGATGAAATCATAAACCCTGATTTGGTTTTACTCGAGATAAAGACCGAAACTGATTCAATTGCCTCCTTTTCTAATAAAGGAAAAGACCCATATCGATACCTTCTTTGATTGATATTCCATCAGTCCCCGAAATAAAATTTCCAGCCTCCCGAAGTTTTGAAGAACATACCTTACACTCTGATTTGACTCATGTTGGATCCCCTGTTTATATATCATGCAAGTCCTAAGAACCTAGTCCACATCTCTCTTTCCCCCCCTTTTTTGATTTTCTATCTCCTGACGATCAGTTCTCATAACCCTTTTCCCTTCATCCCAAAGTAACTGGAAGACCACTACACATCTTTGAAAATCCTCTCTATAATCTCCAAGTTTCATCCCCTATATTATCAATGGATGATGTCGGAGGAGGTGGTGTCGAAGGTGGTGTAGGTGGAGGAGGGTTGGGTGTTGGAGAAGGAGGAGGAGGCGGTCAAGGACCACCTCCAACTCCTAGAAGTTTTGCTAAATTATCTTCTAGGTATGCTCCTTTAGTCCACCCAGTTCCCCTCCACAATTTACCCGAAAACTATATGAAAAACCTATCTAAGTTCACAGGAGAGGGAGATTTAACGACCACTGAACACATAAATTTTTTGGATCAATTTGTTGATATCCTTGGCCTTGAGCACGAGGATGTTTATTCAAGACTCCTAGTTCAAAATTTCGAAGGACAGGTGAGAACTTGGTTCTGAGGGATACCAACAGGTTTTATAAGAACATACGATGAGTTAGAAAATGCCTTTATCAGACAATGGGGAGAGAGGAAAGATCACCTTTATCATTTACCCGAGTTCATAGATTTAAGAAAGAAAAACTCAGAAACAGTTCTCTCATTCACTTAGAGATTTAATAAACTATATAAAAAAATTCTAGTTGAGGTTAAACCTTCATAACTTGTAGCAAATGTGACTTTCGCTAGGGATTTTGAGCCCAAATTTGCCTTACTGTTGAGGGAAAGGAGATCTATCGACCTCACAAGAATGCATGACAATGTTGTAGAAATAGAGTCAAATATGATGGCATCAAGAAAGTTAAAAGATGAAATCGAAATGGGAAATAAAGAAAACAGATGATTCAGAGAACAAGTAGAACCTTCTAGATGTAGGAGATCTGCGAAAGACAAAATGGATGACATGGAAAAAATAATCAAAGAATTATCTAATAAAATCTCAAAAATGGAACTAGATCAATCTAAAATGGATTAGTTCGTTAGAAACAATTTCAGGAGGAATCCTAACCCTCAAATACAACAAAGACCAATCAAAAATGAAGATCAAAAGATTCAGACCCCCTTTTAAAAATGAAAATTTAATAGGAGGAGATGACATGCGAAACTTTGAGGAGCTAGAGGAAGATATAAATAATCTTGGGGACGATTGTCAAGAACCTTATTTGACGAGGCAAGATTATGAAAGGTCTTTAAATGAAGAATATTGGTATAATAATGACGATAGCATAAATATCACAGAGGATACTTCTTATCAAGGAATCGATGAAAATATAATGGACGAGCTTTTGCAAAAGTATAATTTAAGCCCAGAGATAGAAATATTGCAACTTCCCAACCGAATAAAATCTTGTCAAGAAATAAAGAGAATGAGTTAGCTCAACCAGAAGTTGAAACACAGACTACCAAAACAAAAGAAGCTAAAACACAGACTACCAAAACAAAAGAAACTGAAAGATAGACTGCCAAAACAAAAGAAGCTGAAACACAGAATACTAAAACAAGAACCACTGAAACATAGACTGCCAAAACAAAAACAGCTGAAACGAAAGCAACTCAAACTAATAAATCAAAAAAAGGGAGATGGAAACCCCGACCAGAGAAGCTAAGAAGGCAACAAGAAGTTTCAGTTTAGAGAACGAGATTAATAAAATCAAGATCCCTATGCCTCTGGTTGAATTGGAAAAAAACCCTGCATATAGAAAACAGATTGCCAAAATGATAAAATTTACTGATGTTGAAAGTCATGTGGATGTTATAAATTTAGAAGATGATAAACCAACTATAATGTTTGGTTTGCATTTTGAAAATGCCATAGACTTTGTCACTCCTTTCTACATTACGCTGACTGTGCATGATCATCTGCTCCATAACTACATGTTGGATTCTGGATCCTCCCACAATGTGATACCCAAAGTTATTATGGATAGACTTGGTCTCGAAATTACCAGACCATACGGAAATATGTGTTCTCTTGATTTGAGAAAAGTTAAATGTGTGGGTATGATTAAATATTTAGTGGTTAATCTTGCATAGATTCTGGTAAAAAGTGTTATGATGATGTGGTTGTTGTTGATATCCCTCCAAAGTAAGACATGTTGTTGTCCAGGTCTTGGGGCTCCAAACTTGGAGGATCACTTCAACTCGACATGACATACACTACAATCCCGATCTTCGGCAGATAGTTCACCCGCCTGTACAGAGAAACAAGGTTGGCATATACAGTAAGTGATCCACTGAATCAGAATAATTATCCTATTTATGTCATAGATCAGGATTTAGGAAACTCTATATTATCGATCGATGATGATCTATATGAATGTATAGAAGAAACTTGTATAGAAAAAGAAAAAATAGAAAAAACAAATAAAAATGTAAATAGTAATGGAGTTTGGAAAATGTATTTTGATGGTGCTTTGTCTTACGAAGGAGTGAGAGCTGGAGTGCTATGTTTGGCACCCGGAGACGATTTTATTATCCCTTCTCTTACAGATTACAATGGGAAATCAATTATACCAATACTGTATGTGAATATGAAGCCCTAGTTTTAGGATTAGAGGCTGCCAGAAAGTTGAAGATTAAAAACTTGGTAGTTTATGGTGATGTAGAATTAATTATAAAGTAGATAAAGAAACAGTATTAGGCCAAACACCCGAGGTTGAGATCTTATAGAAGTTGTGTCTGGGATCTGATTGAAATTTTTTTCTCATCATTTAATATTTGTCACATCCCAAGAACGGAAAATCAATAGGAAGATTTATTGGTCAAAGAGGCCGCAACATTTGTACCTCCTACTATTCTCAAACTGAAGTATCACATAGAAACGAGGCACATACCTTCAATACAAAAAATATACAACACTGGAAGGTCTTCAAAGATGATGAGAAAATTAGACAATTCCTAGAAATGGTGGACGAATTTTCTGAAATGCATATTGACCAGGAAAATCAAAATGACCCTGCTTGGATAATGCAGGAAGGTGAGGATCTGCAGGTGTTCTGAGATAAGACCGTTAATCATCGCATGTTGGTACTGAAAAATAATCAAATCCCCAAAGGTATAATTATTTTGGAGAGATTATTTGATCATGATGATGTTCCCTTGAACTCTACTTTGCAGCCTCAGCCTGAAGAGGTTGAAGACTGTAATATAGGCACCAAGGAAACTCCTAAGATGGTAAAAATATCTAAATACCTTCCCCCTGAAATAAAAATCAAATATGCCAAGTTAATAAAGCAATACAAGGATGTTTTCTCTTGGTCCCATGATGAATTAAGAATCTATGATACCATTGTAATTGAACACAAAATTCCCCTAAAGTAGGGTGTTAAACCGTTTAGGCAGAAGCTCAGACAGATAAATCCCATACTACTTCCTGTGATAGAAAAGGAGGTAAAGAAGCTCCTGGATGCTAAAATCATTGTTCCACTCAGATAATCTGAGTGGGTATCCAACCTGGTTCTGGTAAGAAAGAAAAACAGTGAAATCAGGTTGTGTGTAGATTTCAAAAATTTAAACAAATCATCCCTCAAAGATAATTATCCATTACCCAAAATGGACCACGTGTTGGAAAAAGTGGCCAGAGAAATAAAAATGTCCATGATTGATGGCTTCTTAGGCTATAATCAAATTTCAGTTCACGAGGATGATAAGGAAAAAACTGCGTTCACCACCCCATAGGGTACCTTCATGTATGACAAAATGTCATTCATACTGATGAACGCAGGAGCCATGTTCCAACAAGCTATGGAAATCACCTTTGTCAATGAAATATATAAGTTTGTAGTGATCTATCTTGACGATCTAACAATATTTTCTAAATTTGATGCAGAGCACCTGGTGCACCTCAAACAGATGTTTGAGAAATGTTGAAATTTCGGTTTGTCTCTGAACCCCAAGAAATCTCATTTTGCTATGCAGGAAGGTAAACTCTTGGGCCACATAGTATCTAGAGATGTAATTAAAATCGACCCAAAAATAGTTGAAGGTATAGATACAATAAATATTCCTAGAAATAGAAAAGAGATTCAATCACTTTTAGGAAAAAATAATTTTTTAAGAAGATTTATCCCAAACTTCGTTGAAATTGTAAAATTGATTACAGATATGCTCAATAAGGACAGCAAAGTTAAATGGATAGCCGAAGCCAAAGATTCATTTGAACGTATCAAGAAATTTATAAGCAAAGCACCATTACTAGTGTTGGATTACTAACATTTGTTGGGTTAAGTGAGCTACTCTTCCCTATTACTTGCGTTGTTAACCCAGGGTTCATATCTTTTAGGGTACCAACAAATCCTAAAACTATCGGCCCCTCTGGAAAACCATAAGGCAACACAACACACAGAATGCACTGCATAGTCTCACCCGCGATAACTTTAAATGGGTGGTTGTAAGAGTTAGGTGTTTACAGCCTAGGATTGAGTATGAGATATGGGATATGTATTCTAAGCCATTTATTCTAACTTGTGTTACAACCTACTGTTATTCTCTTTTATATTTTGATTTCTATGGTATCTTTTTGTTATATCCCAATAGCAGTTAACCAAGCAATATAATAATTCATTCATTCATTACACAATGCTTAACCAATAAAAGTATGAAAAAGATATGCATACATTCATCACATTGCACAAGTATTACCATGGTTCACTCCCTCCTGGGCTATGTCCACAAAGATCTGTCTCTTAGCTCTCTTATTATGGTAGTTATGCAATCTCGTGCCATGCACTTACAATTCTCCTCATATGGGTAAGATCTCTATGAGGCGAACTAGACCACACCAGGCTCCTCAACCTACGATCTAATCCTCAAGGTCTACCTTCTCTCCTCCTCTCTAGCTCAATCGCTTTACAAAAGTGGTTCTCTAATCAAAACCATTACATAAAAACAATCGAACCTTCATAGGTAGTGAATCGAACCCAACCGAACTCTTTTTTGATACCTTTGTATCTATATTT
>JASDQU010108397.1:50492-60968 GCA_032191745.1 Picea mariana
CTAGATCTCCTTCCTTGACAGTCTTCTTCTTAATGTGTCGATCGTGCCATATTTTGTCTCTGTCCTTCTACACTTGTTGATGGAATCCTTCCAGGATTCGGTCTTCCTCCATTGCTAACAATTGGTTCAGTCTTTCCTGTATTGTGCCGTGTTCTTTCATTTGTGTGATAGATGTTATGCATAAGCTGGGTACTAAAACTTCTAATGGCACTACCACTTCTTGGCCATAGATGAGTTTGAACGGTGTGTGCCCTATCGATTTCTTGCATGTCGTCCTCTATGCCCATAATATTGTTGGTACTTTGAGGTCCTATTTGTCTCTGTTGACATTGCAGATCTTTGTCGGTGCGTTCTCTAGAATTTTGTTAAGGGGTTCTACTGCGCCATTTGCCTGTGGATGATACGGTGTGATTTTCTAGTGGTGAACTTCAAATTATTTGAGCATCATGCGGATGGTGCTATTTATGAAATGCGTGCCTTGGTCACTCATCAAAACTCTTGGGCACCCAAGACTAGTAATTACGTGTTCAAATAAGAAGTGTGTAATTGTCTCTGCGCTGTATTATTTTACTGGTGCGGCTTTCGCCCACCTTGTTAGGTATTTCATCGTGGTGATGATGTATCTTACCTCTATTCTTTGGGATGATGGGTTAATTGGTCCCACAAAGTATATTTCCCATTTATCAAATGCCTGTAATGTCACTTGTGGTCGTAATGACATCTCATCCCTTCTATTGGGTTTCGCTACCCTTTGACAAACATCACATCCCTGATAATACTCTTTTGAGTCTCTGTGAATCATTGGACACCATAATCCTACACGGAGTACCTTCTGCGTAGTATCTTTTCCTGCATAGTGTCCTCCTGCCAATCCCTCATGGGCTTCTGCTAAAATTCTTGGTCATTCATGCTCTAACATGTACCTTCGTAAAATACTATATGCACCCATTTTATATATATGTCCTGCGATATATCTGCACTGACCAATAGTCCTTGTTTGCATACTATATGGCCCAATAGTATCCCAAACGATGTCCCAAATATTCATTTCTTTATGTTTAGTAATATCTGACACTGTCTGCATCGTTCTAGCATTAAGCGTAAAACTTCCACATAGTTTTTCAATAGACTATAGACTGTCCAGTCATCCAAGTATACTTTGAGGAACTGATGGATGAATTCTTTAAATGCTACGATAAACACTCTGGAGAATATTTTTGGTGCATTCTTCAACCCAAATGGCATGAATGTATATTGGTAAGATCCCCATTCCGTCCTGAATGTGGTATTGTATCTGTCCTCGTGTGCTATCTTGATCTGATGGTATCCTGAGAATCCATGAGTGAATGAGTAAGCTTCGTGTCCCCCCACATTCTATAACACTTCATGTGTGAATGGTGTAGGGAATGCATCATGTAGGCATGCATCATTCAACTTCCTCAAGTCAACACATATCCTGATCCCTCTTCCTTGTTTCTTGTCCTGTACGACCATCGAGCTTATCCATTCTGATTCCTCGACTGGTTCGACTATGTCGGCTTCAAGAATCTGATCGATCTCCTCTTTAACTTTTTGTTTATATATGGGGTTCAGTCTATATGGCCGTTGTCTAATCGGTCTCGCTTCAGGTTTGATGGGCATCTTCATCTCTCCCAGTTCTCCTTCTATGCCCTTCATCTCTGTAAATGTTGTAGGAAAAAAGTCACTATACTTGCGTAACAACTCTGTAATGCTTTCTACTATTGGCTCATCCCAGTAGTCTCCAATGTTGGCCATTTTGCGATGTTCAGTTGTTCTGATGTTAACTTTCTTTACCTTGATTGGTGCGGAAATAACTTCAGATTCTATGGGTGGTCCCTTCACATATCTTTCACCTTCTACTTCTTCAATCTGAATGTCGCGTGGGTCATATTCGTCTGGTGCTTCCTCCTGTACACGGTAACATGACAGTAGTTCCTTGACTGTCTGCTTATTTCACTACTGCTCTTTGGTAATAAGTTCTATTTATGGTTCTTCAATGAATATGACTCCTCTGATCCGTTTCAGGGCTGTATCTATGTTGGGGTTCTCATGCTCGAACGAAAAAGTGACGGTAAATTTCTTTTGCAATAACATCCATGTCATAGTTCCTTTGCACAGTTCCTGATCTGTATATGAATTCGCTGGTATTCCCTCTAATGTGTGAATGAAGCGGTGAGGCCATTCCTCTGGTAGTGTCATTTTCCACATCATTTTTCACTCCTCCAAGTGTTTCGTTGGTGTCCCTAGTCCTTCATATCTCCATTTTTTGTTGTTTGTCTGTTCCGCATTGAACCTTATGTGCAGTAACCACTTACATTGGTACCAGTTTGTGATAGTCTCCTTGTGTGCGCCCCACCATCTTGCGGGTGTGGCCTTGAGTGCTAAGTCCAGTGCTAGTAGCCTCTGGTTCTCTAATACTTCATCTTCATATTATGTCAAGAATGTTTCCAAATCATTTAGTCCATGAAAACTAGGTGGTTCTTTGACTTCTATGCCTATCCATCGTACTACGCAGTCTATTATTGCACATCTTATTGTGGATACTTCGTGTATTCTCTGTTACCAGTTTTCTAGCCCGATGTCTGAATCTGTTGGGAATGAAGTAATGTTGCGCCAACTGAGTACCCCATCTGCAGTTGGGTTTACGTAATCCTCCTTGTGTGTAGTTGTTCTGTACAAGTGGTTGATCTCCTCTAAGTCCAGGCAAGTGGGTTCTATGAACCTCTCCCCTTCTTATGGGTCTAGTGGTGCTATGACCCTGTAATCTCCAGATTCAAATGTCATTTTTCTTGTCTTCAATTTGATTATGGTCTGGTTGTCAAATGTCCAATCTAGACCGAGTAGTGTTGAGTATAGTGTTTTTCCATCTACTATTTCGATGACTTCAAAGTTTGCTTTAGTGCGCACTCCATCAAGATCTACTATTACTCCTTTCAGTCTCCCTATTGGTAGGACCCTATGTTGGTTTGATAGTTTTAGTTAGACATTTGAGTATCCCATGCATTGCCAGGTTTTCTTGGGTAGCACATTCACCTCAGATCCTAGGTCGAGTATGATGTCTACCATATCAAAATCCCCAATGTTAGCATTCAGTCTGAATTCCCTACTTGTTCTTCATGTTGTGTGTAGATGATTGACAATTTTTTATTCTAGCTTTTGTTCCGTCTCGTTGCTACATTTTTCTAGGATGTTTTGCAATATTTTCATAGATGAAGGATCACTTAACATTTTTATGCATGATTGCAAAAAGTCTTTGATAGTACTTACTTATACCTTGGGTGGCATTTCATTGGTGTGATCTAATGATAGCGACATTTCATATTCTGGGGCTTCATGGACTGGTTGCACAGTGGAAGTTGACGTTGTGTCCACCTTCTAAAATTCTTGTCTAGATTCCTTAAAAGTCTCCTTTTCTTTGGGTGCATCGAACTACTTTCTTGGTTCGGTGTTCTTCTTTACCCATTGGTTTTGTGCGGGTTTCTGTCAGACTGCGTCGTTTCCTATCTTCATTCCTCCGTGAGTGACTATATTGATGTTCTGTCCATCCTCCCTTGCTTCGGCTAAAATCCACTGAACATTCTGATTGTTATGGTTTCTCTTTTCCTAGATATTTACTAATAGTTTCAGACATTCCTCTGTCTCATGATCCGATGCGTGAAAATACATACAAGTTGTTGGCGATAGTGAGCATTCCCATGTGCAATGTCCCAGTTTCTGACAGTTGTGACATGTGACTGGTCCTCTGCTACGTCCAAAACCTCCTCTGGCTTGTCCTTGTCCTCGATAGCCTGCTCAGTCCCCTCTCAGCATGTTGTACTATGGTGCCTGATTATACTGCGTGGTATTATACTAGGGTTTCATTGGGTTGTACTGCGGCTGTGCGTTATTGTATGGTTGTTGTGTAGTATTGTACTATTTTTGCATAGTGTTGTATGGAGCTAGGACTTGATTGAACTGTGGTGCTACTTGCTCAATCATCATTTCGGCATGTACCCTGTATGTGTCTGATTTTATTTCCTGCATCAGCTCCATAGTTATGCAATCTTTGTTTTCGTGGCCCACTGACTTACAAAAGTTTCAATAATAATTATTTGGAACTGTCTAGTACTTTTACATCATCGTGCAGTGGTAAGGGTCGTGACCCGGTTTCTTGCATATTATGCACCATTATCCTCCCTGTGGTAGCGGGTTTGGCATGCTTGTTTCCATATACTACACGAATGTTGGACATTTGTTCTTGTGGTATCCTGTCATCCTGCATGTGGTGCACCAAACAGCTTCTCATTTGTCCTTTTTCTTATTCTGGTTCAACTGAAATGTTAGGTTCTTCAAGTCCTCCTTCAATTCTTCGATAGTCGGGTTCGTCTGTTGGTATTGATTCTCTTCCAGATGTAAGGATTCTTGTAGAGCCTCAACCTGCATCTGAAAATTTTGTTGTCGTAAGGGATATTTTAGGTGTCGGAGTAGTGATTTGACAAATAGATGCCGGTGCTGCATCTCGGTCATAAGGTATTTTAGCTTCCCCTTCAGTCGCTTAAATCTCTAGTCAATCTCCAATACAGAATATCCTGGTTTTTGTCTTATCTCAATCATATCGTTCATGTACTGATCCTCTGATATCGGCTTCTGGAACTCATTAATCAATAACTTATTAATGTATGCTAGTGTCCTCATCATCCCAAGTGAATTGTTCGTGTCTAGACTCATGCACCAGTCTAGTGCGCGGTCTCTTAGCGTGATTGCTAGTTGTGCAAGTTTGGTATCTTCATCAGTGATCTGTTTTGCCTCCCAGATCTTTACACAAATGAACAAATGATTCTTAGGGTATTCATCTACTTATCCTTGAAATTATGGTAATATGATAGTGGGATCATGTCCTTCCATTCTAAATATTGAACTGCTACCTCCGCCGCATGGTGTAGATACTTGACTAGTACTTCCTGAACTGGCTCCTCTAGTTGTTGCTCCTGCGGTATATGTACTTCTTGTTGTCGAACTTCCTCTGAACTTCTATTGTCTAAACGGTGGTGTTCACTTTGGTGTATTGGTCGCACATGTGTTTATGGGTTCCACACTGACATTAATATGGAAAGGATGGCTATCTTCTCCTCCCATTATTGGGCCTCTTGTTTTCTGCTCATAGGTTGCGTGTAGGATTTCCTCAATATTCTCCACAACCCAAAGATCCTCTACCACTTCTTCATCGCTTTCCAAGACCTCCCTCGCGGCTACGAATATATTCTTGGTATTCACCTTATACTGGTAGGGTACTCCGCTACGTGTCATTCCTGATGATGCCAAGATCCACTTAAGTTGGTCGTCATCCATCAAGATTGGGTCCAGTTATTCCTCCTTCTTCTTGCCTTTATCCTCACCTTCGTCCATCTATCCTCTCATTGTTAGTGTTTCCCCCCTTCCCCCATGCACGTTGGGAAGTCTAGTTGTCTGATTCCATTGTCATTACCCCTTTGTTATATAACAATATTTTAATAGAAGTATACAGTGATCGAATGTACCTTCCATGGGGTTCGTGTAGAAATTCCTTCTCTGCTGCACTGTATGACTTCATTGTGTCAAATGCAAACTTTGTGATGAAGCCTGCCACAATACTGTCAAGCCAAAAGTCAACTGTGTGGGTGAATTTGTTGTTCACCTGCTGTAACTTCTCAACCTGTACTGGGGTCCAATCTAGCTGTTGAATCCGGTTCGTTGCATGGTTATATTTCAACCATAGTATCCACTCCTATAGTAGGTGGGGAAAATCATAGAAAAAGACTTCTTTTAAATCCGTAAACACGTATTTATCTAGATATTTATGAGGTGTGATGCTAGGGTTTCTATTGTCTTTCTGGGCAAAATTTATCTCTTTAGTTCTCAAGAAGCCTTTGATTTCGGCTTTCGTGGGGTTCCACGATCTCAAAATTCCCTTCTAGTGGCTCAACGGTCTTCTAGTTTCACTCATTCTTTTTTTATACATTCTATCTCATCTACTCAGTCCTCTCTTGTTCCTCTTAACACGACAACGGAACCATTTGTTGGCTTACTAGCATTTGTTGGGTTAAGTGAGCTACTCTTCCCTATTACCTGCATTGTTGACCCAGGTTTCATATCTTTCAGGGTACCAACAAAGCCTAAAACTATCGTCCCCTCTAGCAAACCACAAGGAAGCGCAGTACACATAATGCACTGCACAATCTCACTTGAGATAGATTTAAATGGGTGGTTGTAAGACTCAGGTGTTTACAGCCTAGGATTGAGTATGAGATATGGGATCTGTATTCTAAGACATTTATTCTAACTTGTGTTACAACCTACTAGTATTATCTTTTATATTTTGATTTCTCTGGTATATTTTCATTATTTCCCAACAACAATTAACCAAGAAATATAATAACTCATTCATTCATTACACACAACTCTTAAATAATAAAAATATGACAAAGATATGCATGCATTCATCACATTGCACAAGTATTACCATTGTTCACCCCCTCCTGGGCTACGTCCATAAAGATCTAGCTCTTGTCTCTCTTATTATGGTAGTTCTGCAATCTTGCGTTGAGTGCTTACAATTCTCCGTGTATGGGTAAGATCTCTATGAGGCAAACTAGACTGCACCAGGCTCCTTGTCCTGCGATCTAATCCTCAAGATCTACCTTCTCTCCTTCTCTCCTCGTCTCTAGCTCAATCGCTTTACAAAAGTGGTTCTCTAATCAAAACCATTACATAAAAACAATTGAACCTTCATATGTAGTGAATCGAACCCAACCGAACTCTTTCTTGATACCTCTGTATCTATATTTATATATATCGAGATCTTCATCCATTTACACATAACCTTACAAAAACCCTAACACTACTGTCATTAGGTCTTCCTTCTCTACATGTGTGCTTTGCTTCCCTCCAGTTGTCGCCTCCTCCTTGCATGCATGCATGTTGTGCTTCTTTCCAGTTGTCACTTTCCTCTTGCACGCTTTCTTTCCCACGATTTCTCTTCCAACTGTCAGTCTTCTTTGTGCACGCTTTCTTTCTCACTTTGACCTGCTACCAACAACTAGCCAACCCAGATTATACAAAGGAATTCTTGATTTTCGTGTTTGCCTCCGAACACACTATCGTGGCCGTTCTCTTACAAAAGAATGATGAAGGTTTTGAGTAGCCAATAGCATTCTTTAGTAAGAGTCTCATAGATGTTGAACTAAGATATGATATACTAGAAAAGAAAGCATATGCAATGGTGAAAGCTCTCAAATCTTTCAGAATTTATGTGCTCCATTCTAAGGTAATCGTCTATGTACCAACTAGCATTATCAAGRACATATTAGTTCAACTAGATAGTGACAGAAAAAGAGGCAAATGGTTAGCCAAGATTCAAGAATTTGACCTARAAGTAAAGCCGACCAAACTGGTCAAAGGTCAGGCTTTGGCTAAATTACTAGCCGAATCAAATTTTTGGGCACTTGGCATAAATCATTTACAATCCTATGAAGAGATTCTAGATATCGAAGAGTTCAATGAACAAATGCCTATGACTCAAATACAAGAGAAACTCTCTTCTTCGACTTGGTATAAAGACATAGTTTCCTACCTTCTCACTCTGCAATGCCCAAGCGGTATGACTCTTTCCAAAGCTAGAACATTGAAGTTGCATGCAGTAAAATATTGTATCATGGATAGTCAACTATATTGGAAGGATCCTCTGGGTTTCTTACTAAGTTGTCTAGTAGATCCGAAACAGAGAAGGTAATAAATGAATTCCATGAAGGAGTGTGTGGAGGGAATCATGCATGGAGAGAAATGGCATATAAAATCTTGAGAGCTGGATATTATTGGCCGAAACTATTTACTGATGTGAATGCTAAATTTAGAGCATGTAACCCATGTCAACTATTTTCAGGAAAGCAAAATATTCCCACACTACTATTGGTCCCAGTCAAAATAGAAGCTTCATTTCAACAATGGGGTCTAGATTTCATCGGTGAAATACATCCACATTCAAGTGCACAACATAAGTGGATTTTGACCTCTACTGACTATTTCACCAAATGGGTAGATGCTATTCTGACATGGAACACAAAAGATATAGTGGTGATCGATTTCTTGGAAGAAAACATTTTTTCGAGGTTTGGTTGTCCTCGGAAGATAGTTACTGATAATTCCCAAGCTTTCAAGTCCATGGCTTTGGTAAGTTTCTATCAGAAGTACAACATCATTCTAGGGAATTCCAAAGGTTATGATCCTCAGGGCAATGGGTTATTCGAATCCTTGAACAAGAGTCTAATCACCATAATAAAAAAAGTGTTGACTGAAAATAAGAAAGCCTGGCATGTACATTTGAAATATGCTTTGTGGGATAATCGGATATGCACTAAGAGATCAATCAGAATGCCCCCTTTTCAAATGGTATACGGTACCGATGTTTTTCTCCCCATCAATATTGCTCTGCCCATAATGAAACTCTAGCAAGATGCCAAGGAAGAGCCAAATCACGTCACCAGGAGAACAAATCAATTGACTGAAGTCCATCAAAATAGGGCTGAAGTAGATGAGAAGCTCCAAAAATATCAAGATAACATGAAAGCCATGTTTGAAAAAAAAGCTAAAGATAGGGAATTCCTTCCCGATGCCCTGGTTTTAAAGTGGGATTCTAGGAAGGAAGACTCAGGAAAACATGGCAAATTTGACCATATTTGGTGTGGAACCTTCGAGATCACATCTTTCGAAGGGAAGAATTCATTTCTGTTGGAAATTCTAGATGGGAAAATCCTTAACACCCCTATCAATGGGCGTTATTTGAAGTATTTTATGTAATAAACGGTTTCCAAAATCTCACTGTATATACCAATTTGATTTCTTTACTTTGATTCACAATTTTTCATTTCTTTGGTAAGTTGCTACTTTTGTTGTAAATATAGATACGTTTGTTGTTTTAAAAAAGGAAAACAGGAAAAAAAAAACCAGGTAATAGTTACTATTTCTTTTGAGAAGTATCTGACAACTCTCATGTCTATTTTTATCGCATGATACTGGTTGATAGTCAAAATATCAGATTTTTTTTTCAGAATAGCGATATGCTCCCAAAACAGGTGATAAATAAATAGTTGGCTTAGTTAAAAATATGAAGAAATTTTTAGGTATGAGCTTAAAACCTACTGAACCAAGTGGAAGTTTTCAGGGGGATTTATCTAAATCTAAAAGAAGTCTCATTCATAGAAATATTGTCAGCTAACCAACAATAAGAGGAATATGAGAATTATAGAGTAATCTTAAAATTTTCCTCTGATGTTTAATAAATAAAGTGAAGGATTTCAATTAAATGAAAATTAAATAAAAATGAAATACAAATAAAATATCTTAAAGAAATATGAGGATCACTGAAAATCTTGTGCAAGATTGAACCTATTCGCAATAGAACTGTTGAACTCTTACTTTTCCAATCTATCCATCTTAAATTATTTGTTCCCTTTGGTTCTCATCTTCTCCCTTGGTCTCCACAGAGAGAAGATTTTTCCTTAACTCTGAAAACTCAGAAACGTGTCTCAAAGTAATGTTAGGCGAATATTTATACACACCTCTCGATTTAACTGGAAGAAAGTATGTCTATGTTAATCTTGACTACTTTATTATTTCTAACAGATTCAAACCAATCGTGTTCACTCAAGGAAATCCCCTAAAAAGTAAAAATCTCCCGTGAAAAAAATTCCTTGTAGGAGAAGGTGTCTTAAAGGTCGGAAGGAGATTAACCCAGAGTAATCAAAGTGAGTTAACATGCGTATGTTATTAATTTATAAGAAGATATCATCCCTGGTATGTGACATACAAATTGATTGCCCCCACTTCATGCTTATATATATATATATATATATATATATAAGACAGATGGTGAAAGGAAATTCATATAAATGATTGCCCCCATCTAGTTCAAAAGAGAGATGATGAAAGGAAATTCATTAAATTATTTCCCTCATCTCAAGCATTTAAATGCAATATGACAAAATGAAGTGGTGAAAGAAAATTCAATTTGGGAATTAGATAACTTCACCAGGGTACTGAACAAGTTTGTTGGCAGTGAAGCAATGTCTACGATATCTGCAAGGCTATTATACATGTATTATAATGTAATTTGGTAGTTAGTCTTCCTCTCGACAATATTTACAGTCTAATCCAACTAAGGACTCCCAAATTAAATCATTAAAATCACTTTTCCTTGACACAAATGAGATCGAACAAAGTCTGATAGATAGGTTAATATTGTTTTGATTATCTTGAACAAATCAGAATACAGTTTCAGGGGAGAGAAGTTTCAAATGACCTAACCGAAATTCATGATTTGATGTATTTTGAAGGTTTTCTAAGGTACGGGTGAAACCCTTTTCTTAGTGCGATATTTTTCTAAAAAAGTTCCACAAAATGCAATAATGAATCCATTTACCCAATAAAGGCACTTGGTCTATT
>JASDQU010108398.1:6078-24698 GCA_032191745.1 Picea mariana
TAACTACAATTGTTTTCTATGTATTGAAGTATATGTAAAAAATGTGTTAAAAATGATATTTTCCACTATATATAAAAAGTATGGAACCAGAAATTAATTAAGGACACATAATTATATGAAAAATCTTAATTAAAAAAATGGTGTACAACTTTTTTAACATTGGATGAAGCATGGAAGCATGATTAAAAACACCATTGAACACAAAAAAATAGAAAATTTTGAAAATAGATGAAAAAACATCGTTGATAATTTTTTTTTGAATGATTTGAAAATAGATGAAAAACAAACATTTAAAAAAAGTGGTAACATTACGTATCCAAAAATTTTAAATATCCAAAAACCACCTAAAAAGGGACGGGGGGTGCTACCAATAGCACCATTTTTAAAAACGGGGTAAACAACTTGACCCCCCCAAAACAAGAACTCTATAGAGTTCTCGTTAAGTTGGTAACTATGCTTATGTTGTCAAATAGGTCCACTATGTATTGGTTCGTGGCTATGTTTTGTCATATCATAGCTCCAGTGTGTATTCTTTCGTGGCTGCAATCTGATTGAGTCATGGAGATATGGATCCACATTTTATATTTGGTGGCCATATCTTTAGTCAGTGCTTTCATGGATCCACAGTGTATTGGTCGACGACCATGCCTTGAGTCAGTTTATTCCAAGCATGAGAATTCCTACCTCGGGGATGATACATATATATTTTTTGATGTTTCTTTGCAGCTTTCGTCCAGCTCTCCTATTCCAATACCCTCACATGCATATTTTTGTAAAGTGTTTCGTCCATCAACTTTTCTTCTGACCTCACACTTTAGGGGGCATCTGTTACACACCAAATTCTCATACTATTAAGTGTTGCATATACTTTATCAAGTGTCATATGTGCCTTACTAAATGTCAGATGCACTTTATCACGTGTCGCATGCACTTTATTAAGTGTCGCATGCACTTTATTAAGTGTCACAAATTCATGACCATGTGGGAGTACTTGTCATGTTCCCTAGACAAGTTGGAAGAGAAATATATCATTTGAAGGTCGAAATAACATCTTTTTCCTTAAGGTTTTGGCCCTATTTGAGGATCATCGCCCCCTTTCCCATACACAAGGAGTGATGAAATTTTAACTATCACTCTTCTAGAGTGTCTTAGGGAGTGATAGCCACCTTGTACTCAGTGTTAAGGGAGCGATGAAGAGGTTGCAACCATTCCATATTTTTCTAAGGGTAAGATTTTAGGATATCTAAGTTTGTTTGGGTCATGGATTATATCCATATCTATTTGCTCCATCCTAGGCACCAAATCCCAACCTTATAAGCTAAATCCTCAACCATTTTCCCAAGATATCTCAAAGTTTTTATGCCTCAAACCACTATATTATGAGGGTTGTCCTTGAGCGAAAGGGGGAGAGAATTGAAGAACATCATACTTATGATTGTGTGAGATACAAGGGGTTGGAACAGAGAGCTTGGAGGAGGTTGTTGCAACATCAAAGTATATATTGTAAGTGCTTCGATTTTGTTGTCTTTCCATTAATAGATAATTTGGCCTATTCCTTTCATGTTTATGTGTTTAAGCGTTTACATGTCTACTGTTGTGAAAATCATCGTAGATAGATCTATTTTTACTTAACATTATAGTGTGTAGAAAAGGGATCACATCTTATTCTTTTGCAGGTATTTTCTTGCATCAAGGAGCTTGGATATCGAGGTCAAAAGGCTAGAGCAGCAAGGAAAACCATCGTAAAAAGGTGTTCCATCCAATTATCTCTTCTATCCTATTTGTTGAAATAGATCTAAAAGGAAATTAGTTACCATTTTTTCCCTTCTGTATTGGATCAACAAAGGGGTACATTGATCCAAGGGAGGTTTCACCTGTCCATAGGGGCAATTCACCACAACAATTGGGGGTTTGATCTTGATTGATGATTGTCTTGAATGAGTTTGGTTTTGAATATTTTATGAATGGATAACTCAAATTATGCATCATCTTGCGTGCATGTTGTGATTAATGTCTTCATCTTTATGCTTTCATATTTTGATCATATCCTTCAGTTTCAAACTCTTAGATTAAATAAAAAGATATCTATTCCTTACTTTGATTTTGAGAATTGGCTCATGTAGTTTTCAAGACGTTTATCTACAACCACCCATGCTTATCTTTGAACAAACTTGTTGAGGAGGCATTTTAGGCCCTGGTAGTCATCACATATATGTTATTAGACATTAGGCTACATGAAAATGTGTAATAAAGTAAGAATATATGTAACAAGTAGTAAATATAACTAAACAAAGGATTAGTTGGAGCGGTGCAACCAAGCCAACCATTTACCCATTGTATAAATAACCCTAAAGATGGAATACAAAGACACGATTGGTTAACCTTCCCATATACACTTATTGAGTACATGTGTTCTTGGTGTATTTTCCTAGATGCGTCTCTTGAATTCCTATGTAATCTAGAAGAATACAACATTGACATCATTTTCGATATAAAGAATCCTTTCGGAGTGACATCCTGACAAAATCACATGACCAGTCCCTCTGGATTGATTGATTGATTTGGCAATAACAACAACTTTGACGACTCTTAAAATATATCACAGTTGATAGAGGTAAGTTGAACATGAAGATCGAGGAGATGGGATCTGTCACTCAGATACAATTGACATTAGTCACAGAAAACCTCATATATGTGTGTCTCCTAATCTAATTGGTGCTTGTTGTGGTTGAGTTACATATGTAGTCCAATATGCATGGGTGATACACAATTAGGATACTTATGCAACAATAGATACTCGGGACATTGCTGCATTTTGTCAGAATGAGCAAGGAATTGAGCATGAGGGAGATGTTGAGGAGGCCTTTTAGGCCCTAATAGTCATCACATATATGTTATTAGACATTAGACTACATGAAAATGTGTAATAAATCAAGAATATATGTAACAAATGGTAAATGTAACTAAACAAAAGATTAATTGGAGTGGGTACAACCACTCCAACCATTTACCCATTGTATAAATAACCCTAAATATGGAATACAAGGATGGTTGGTTAGCCTTCCCATATACACTTCTTGAGTGCGTGTGTTCTAGATGTATTTTCCTAGATGTATCTCTTAAATTCTTGTGTAATCTAGAAGATTACAATAGTGAGATTTATGAGATGAGATTGTACTTGCGACAACCCTGGAGATGTCACACCACCTCCTAGCATAGAATTCAGGTGCATAAAAATATTCATGGCCTCCAGCTGAGTCATCACCTTTTGCTAGGTGAGAGGGTTGTGAATGTGGGGTAGGAGTCCTGCAATAATTAACCATTCTCTATGTTGGACATTTTGGATCTAGAATGTCAATATATCCAACAATATATTGAATCGTTGGTCATAGTCCCATATTGTTTCTCTTGCTTGTTGCTTGATATATTTGATCTCAATGATGAACTGTTATTCTAGCTTAGGATTTTGAAATTCCCTAAGTAGATCTCTCTTTATCTCTTTCAGGGACCTAGCTTGTCTCACTCGCGCAGTAGCCCTGTACTTCATGTACCACATCAAATCTCTATCTCTGAAGGTGGTCTCCAGATATGCAATCTTAGATGCCTCAAATATGAATCTCTTCAAAAACCATATAGCTTCACATGTAAACCAATACTGTCATGCATCATCTCTTCCCATCCCATGAAACATGGGAATCCTTAGAGTTGCATCTCGGTTTTCCATACTCAATCAGTATTGTGTTCTCCTGATTGATCACTAAATTTTGGTGATACTTATCACTGATACATATATTGATTCTCTTCCTTGTGAATTATTGTTGGATTCAAATTCTCCTTCACTCATATATTATCCTTCCCTTTCTTCCCCACTTTCTTCTTCTACTCCTATCTATGCACTTTATTTGTTTCTTTCTTCTTGATAACAAATGCGCAAGGGGGGGTGGTTCAAAGAGGGGGTTCCTCCATCTTCTGTAATTAGATTTGGTGAGGGATCCCAAATATATTTCTACCTATAACCATGTAATCCGACTCACAATTTCTAAGGCCTCTTAACATTCTCATAGGGATCCATCTCAATCTTCTGCTACATTGGCATTTCTACTTTGTTCCTCATCTTCCTTTAATGTGACTACATCTCTTATTATCCAAGGGGATCTAACTTCATCTTCTTCAACCCTACTCCCAATACTCTCGGTATCCTTACATGATACCCTACTCCTAATAACATGTCTCTTCAATGACATCTCTCCTTATACACTTCTCTTTATCACATAAATATATCTTTCACATCCTCCTGGTGTCGTCTCCTTTCTCTTCAACTTGGGTCTAATCCCTCATCCTTCACCCCTTTCTATATTTTCTCCACTCCTCTATTCATATTTCCTCCTTATCTCATCTCTTTTGGCATATCTCTCGACTCTCTTTCTCTTCTTCTCTTTTGGGTCCAACCCTTCTTCACCTCATTTCATCGTCTTTTGGATCCCTTCCTCTTGATCCATTCTCTCTCTCTCTCTCTCTCTCTATTTCCCCCCCTTCATTCTATCCCCCCCCACACCCCCCTTACATAAGGGGGTTTACTTGACCATTCCATCGAGATCCATGCACATTATCACCTTCTCTACAAACAACATCTTGATCCACAAAGGAATATATTCCAACTTCATTCCTTTAGGGTCGGGGACAAGCTTCATTTTAGCAGCACTAAAGGATTCATTGCACTCAACAACAAACTCAACAAAAACATCATTCCTTGACTTGGTCGAACTAGAATTGGAATTCTCTGTCCCAGTTATTATCTACAGATTTCATCCTATTAAGCATATTCTAGTCCCACACTAGTGATTATTGGGATCCCAGGGCAGTGTTAATCCTTGTCTACCTCTTTATTCACTCACATAGTAAACAAGGAAACTCAACAAAACAAATTTCATGTAAATCAGTATAAATGTACTTTTTTTTCCACTACTCAAGGTTGATATGAATATTTTTGGTCTCTTGTCACACAAACTCATTTTCCTTCGTGTGAGCACTCTGTAAATTTTGTCCGGCTGAATAGACAAATGGCATAGGTAACTATTTCAACCTACTTTAGAGCTAAAGCACTAGCCTTCTCAACTCAGAGAGGTCTCTCTTGTGTCACTTGATATTTCTTTGGAAATCATTGGCTAGATTTGGTTTGTTTTGGGGGATATTATAAAGTTGCGAAAGAAATGGGGGTGACATTTGGGCTATGGAGTCAGAAATGAATAAAGCATTGAAAAATCATGGGAACTATCAAGAGGAAAAAGGATAAATGAGGAAATGAGTCTGAGTTTAAATTGAAATTTGCATGGCGAAAGAGGGAAAAGGAAAACACATAATTGCATTAGAGTATATAAAAATGAATTCTGAATTAGTTAGAAAGAAATACACACATGAATTTAAATTTCTAAGTCTAGAGCATCATTTGACGAATTCCATACTTTTAACTCTCCAATTTAAAAGAGGAAATTGTAAATGGTATTTCAAAGACACAAGAAATACACACTACGAAAGAAGACATAAATCATATCACAACCAATTAGAATCTTTTTATAAATAATTCAAAAATTTTGAATGATGAGCCTTCAGATCATCTCTTTGGCGGTGCTTACTCGATGCTGCACAACGTAAAGTACTCGAGCAACGGTACTGATGTGACTGGATAAGTCGTTAACTCTTCCTTTCCCGTATGCAATCTTTGGAAGTGACATATATCAAATGATTTTTTAACATGTGACATTGGGGTGAGCTTGGGTGGTTTCAAGTCTACCTTATTTTCCCCCCGATATGCATTTGATGGCGTCGCGTGTCCTTGAGGTGAAGCCATGGTATTTTCCTCTGAACGCCTTCAAAAAATTATCCTCTGCGCCATTTCAATACCTGATATTTGTCTTAGCCATCGATCTGGGCTGCTCCAAGATCTACGGTCTGCTGGGTCTCAACAATTTTTGATATCGAGGGTTGGAAAGAATGGTTTTGAGTAGACCAATTTTCACCTCGATGTGCCTGTGAGGGAGCCATGTGTCCATGGAATGAAACCATGGTATTTTCCCCGGCCCGCCCTCAAACAATTAACTCTCGCACTATTTGTTTTCTTGATATGATTGCTAACCATTGATATGTGGCGTCTGAGATCTATGGTTGGCTGGGTCCCATCACCCTCGTGTGTCCACTATAGTTGTCCATATGTCACCATATATGACCTTATCCTCCAAACTATCATGCTCCCATAGCGATGTATCTCTTCGCTAAATCTCCGAGACTTGGATCCTATCTAAAAATTGTTATGGTGATAACACAGGCTCCAACTGGGGATGCTATCCTCCTTGTGAGGTACCAAAGAACTGTAGAACCAGTGCCTGATCCATTGGGTTGTTCCCAAAACATGTGTGTGTACCCTACTCCAACCTATCACCAGTGTCTGTTGAAAACTAAACACTGCACACTGCTCTCAGTTTGATACTGAACAATATACCGCCAAAATCTGACTGTACACAATACTAGAAATCCAAACTGAAAAACGCTTGACCAAAAAGCTTTTTCACCTAACTATTGAAATGAACTACCAATCAAGTGAAATAATAATGCCAATGCAACCATGAAAACATTTTATCCACTGTTTGTTTTCTTTGCACTTGCTTGTTCCAAATCTTTTTTGCTGATAATTGATTCAAAATTTCATCCATAAATCTGAATCTCAATAAATCATAGACATTTGGACTGTTTACTTCTTCCAACAAAACTGCAAATGGATCTTCTAAAACATGCACAAAACAACTATCATGTTTCACCCCTTCCACTGCATTCTTGTTTTCATGTGATTTAACTTGTTGATCGTCGCTGAGAAACTGACATGTTTGCTGAGAAATATGAAAGTAATAGTTTCTATAAGACCACCATGGCTGAAGAACATCGTGCAGTGTAAAGAGACCCATATTTGATACAGACATCGATTCGTCATTCCCTTTATCCATAAGTTTGCAACCTACTATCATCTGTAGATTCTGATTATAAAAATTCTCCATATAATGTGCCATGGGATCGTGAAACACATGAAAGAATGTTTCCTTTTTAGGAGCTAAGTCAGAAAAAAAAATTCATGCTCATTAAATAATACTAATGTTGGTTTCACCAACCTTTTGGGAATTGTCTTGAGGATTTTCACTCCTAGTTTCTAATGAATGAGTGGAAATAAATTCCTACTTCGAGTCTTCTGGCGAGTGTGGAAATCTATCATCATAAATTATTTCATAATTTAGAATTTCCATGGATGTATTTTCATAAACTTCGTCTCTGCTTAGATCACTTAAAAATTGATCCACTACGTCATTCTCATGGGAAGAGAAAAAACTTTGAAACACTTTGTCTTGCTGGAAATTAGTTTTAAGGGAATGACCTCTAACAACAATTTATTGATCATCTTCATTTTCATTTTCAATCTCGTGGCTAAGTGTACTCTGCAATGATGAACTGAAATAACCCCCTTTGCAGTTAGCCATTTGATCATCTAATGCAAGTGAAGGTTGTTGATATTCCTTACTGATAATAATATGTTTGTGTGAAACAATGTCACTTTGAATGTAGTCAGACTTCCTTGCTTCCTCTACTGCTTCATGATTTTCTTTCAAAAATTCAAAGGAAGAAAAACATAATAGAAGATGGTTTTCATTTGCAAGTCCACTGCTTTCTTCCTATTTAATATTATGCCTGGAGGAGTTCCGATTTGAAACATTATAAACATTTTTCTTCAGCAATTTGAAAGAAGCAAAACATAATGGCAAGGTTCTTTCACCTGATTCAAAACCTCCTTCATTTTCTTCACTATTGTCATAGGCACTTTTTTCAATTTCTTTGGATTGCTGAACATACTAATTTTCATATTTTTCTTTGACCAATAGCTGCAATTTTGAATGAACAAGATTTTCTACATAACAAGTAACAAGGTCATCAAACACATGAGAAGATTGTTGCAATATCTTGTCAATTTGTTCTAGTGAATTAGTGTGATTTGGCATCAACACACATTCATTTGCTTCAATGACGATCTTAGAATTTTCTTTCAACAATTTAAATGCAGAAAAGAATAAAGGCAAAGAATTCCCTTCAGTTGATTCAATACTTCCTTCTTTGTAACTGTGATATGTAGGTTGATTGTTCTCATTACACTGCTAAAAATGAATGTTTTTTGATAGAGAACATACAACTGGTTGTTCCAGGAAGTCAACATCACAATCATCATCATATTTTATCATATATAGGCAAATCAACAACATTTGCAATATCATCCAACAAGAAACATCAACCCGCTTTTCAACATGCTGACTTGTAGCTTCATCTTCTTGATTGTCTATAAATGAATACATAAAGCAATCAGTCCTCTGCTTATCCTGGAATGGATGAGGAGTTAAAATGGATTCTCCTTTTTCAACAAGTGGAATATAATATTTTGCAAAATCATGAGCATTGAAAACTTCAAGAGAAGCTATGATATTATCGACTCGATGTTCAAGATTCTAATCAATCTTTTCTTGTTCATATTCACTCTCATATTCTTGAATATCCAACCTCTCATTTAGGCTACATTCACATGCTTGGATATTGTTTTGAATATCCTGGGCATAATTCAACATTTGCTGTAAGGACTTAGGTCTTCTTTCCATCAGGAGGATAGATAAATCTGGATGAAGAGTAGTTACATAATGGAGCATGGAAACAACTTCAGTGGGTTGAATTTCTTTGGGAAAATTGTAATAGATACTGGAAAACCTTCTATTGAATATAGAAATAGTTTCATTTCTCTGTTTTTTTAAGGCATAGAACTCTGTAAGCTATATATCCAAAGATTTCTTCTTGCCCCAAAACTTTGAAAAGTCATTCTTCAATTCCTCCCATGAGCTAATTATCTCTGGATGCGAATGTTTAAACCAATATTTGATGTCACCTTTCAAGAATTGAGAGAAGGCCCTCATACAAACATCATCATGTTCAATCTCATACAAATCTATAAAATGCTCAAACCCTTGGATGTGTTTTTCAGTTGAGATGGCATCAAGTTCCCCATCAAACACAGGTAGGTACTTATAGTACTTTGGAGGAAAATCATGAAGGATTTTGGGGTAGATTCAAGGGTCTATATCTATACTGAGTCTTGGAGGACGCTGGGGAAGTACAGGAGGTGAAATATTAGCCTTGGCTTCATGGGGCTCATCAACTTGGTCATGGTTATCACATGGCTTAGATGGGATATTTTTATCAAAATCAGTGATAAACTGAGGAGATATCTGTATAAATTTAAGAGGAGGATATATACTTTCAAAATTTTCATGATCATCATTTGCATGCAACAGGTAAAGAAAAATTTGTCTAACATGTTCAGGAAAGGACCAAAGGCAACTTATAACAAACAATAAAATGCCTTGGAAAAAATCCAATTTTAAGTACTTGTTTTCTTCCATAATACTTTTTCATACCTCTCTCAAGGGGTCTCATCTTCCAGTGGAGTCTCTGAATTATATTTGAATCTTGAGTGGAGTCACCAATAATATTTTGGAAGATGGATTCTGCATTGAGAGTGGAGTCACCATTAAAAATTCAAATTTCTGGATTCTTCTACCAGTGGAATCACCTTCAAACTGATTTTTTGATGTGTGGAGTCGCCAGAGCAGGAATACATCCAATATGTGCCTAAGTTTTTGTTTCTCTTAGACCTTAGAACTCGACCATGTCGTCTTTCCCAGGGAAATTTTTCAATTTTGTCCCCAACAATGATGCCATAATGTTAGCACTCTGTAAATTTTGTCTGGCTGAATAGACTAACAATAGAGGTAACTATTTCAACCTACTTTAGAGCTGAAGCACTAGCCTGCTCAAATCTGAGAGGGCTCTCTCTTGTCACTTGATATTTCTTTGGAAATAATTGGCTAGATTTGGTTTGTTTTGGGGGGTATTATAAAGTTTCTAAAGAAAAGGGGGTGACGTTTGGGCTATGGAGTCAGAAATGAATAAAGCATTGACAAATCATGGGAACTATCAAGAGGAAAAAGGATAAATGAGGCAATGAGTCTAGTTTAAATTGAAATTTGTCCAGCAAAAGAGGGAAAAGGAAAACACATAATTGCATCAGAGCATATAAAAATGAATTATGAATTAGGTAGGAAGAAATACACACATGAATTTAAATTGCTAAGTCTATAGAATCATCAGACGAATTCTAGACTTTTAACTCTCCAATTTAAACAGGAATTTGTAAATGGAATTTCAAAGACACAAGAAATACACACTACGAAAGAAGACATAACTCATATCATAACCAATCAGAATTGTTTCATAAACAGTTCAAAAATTTGCTTCTACATTGTATATTCAATTTAGCTCCATGATTTTACAAAGCCTTCCTGCTAAGAGGGCAAGCCCCTCTTTTCTTTTCCTTGGAATGATATATATAGAAGATTTACATGCGGGATTCAAAATGATTCAACTTCCCCATATAGATCGGTTACAAAAAGGAGTAACGTATAACAACTTTTATCCTACTTTAGAGGGAGCGTTATAAACAAGACTGACATATCCAAGGTTTTTCGTTGAACGCCACATGTCCATATAATTACAAAAAATTTCTGAGACATACTCAATTCAACCTAATAACTTATTACAGATTTGTGATTTCTTCCTTTAGAGTGCTCAACCAAATCGGTTGGTTTTCCCCAACGCTCTCAAACGCTTCATCTCTGCTTCCTGTTTTTTGTTTCTTTCTCTGCTACCTCTTTACTGTACGCTTGTAGCACTTTTCCTCTTATCTATTGATGATTAAATCCCTTATGATGGGATTTAATCTAATCTCTTTGTCCACTTCTGGTTTTGTTGTAGGATCTGTATGGAATTTTTTTGCTAATATCTGTGCAACCAACCTCTATTTCTTATTCACTGATGAATTCACCATATTAGTTGAAAATGCTCGTTCACTGGGGACTGCTTGATCATCTTTATCCATTTTTCCCAATTTTGCATAAAAACTTAGACTTGTCTCCCTTAATCATACAAAAATTAGGAAAATGATCTTGTTCAAAATATTGATTGCTCCAAACAGGATAAATTTATATATGTTTTGGAGGATGATTGTCATCGAGTGCTTAATCACAGATTACTGACGAAAGTGCTTTTCCGAGCTATGGCCTATCACACTCGGCTGTCAGTTTCGAATGATGAGCCTTCGGATCATCTCTCTGGCGGCACTTACCTGACGCTGCACGATGTAAAGTACTCAAGAAACTATACTGATGTGACTGGATAAGTCGTTAACTCTTCCTTTCCTATACGGGATTTTTGGAAGCGTCATATATCAAATGATTTTTTAACATGTGACATTGGGGTGATCTTGGGTGGTTTCAAGTCTACCCACTTTTCCCCTCGATATGAATTTGATGGTGCCACGTGTCCTCGAGGTGAAACCATGGTATTTTCCCCGGGGGCCGACCCACCTTAAAAAAATTATCCTCCGTGCCATTTCAATGCCCGATATGTGTCTTGGCCATCGATCTGGGCTGCTCCAAGATCTACGGTCCACTGGGTCTCAACAACTTTCGATATCGAGGGTTGGAAATAACGGGTTTAAGTAGAATGATTTTCGCCCCAATGTGACTTTGAGGGCACCATGCATCCATGGAATGAAACCATGGTATTCTCCCCAGCCTACCCTCGAAAAATTAAATATCGCACTATTTCATTGCCCAATATGATTACTAACCATTGATCTCTGGCATCTGAGATCTGTGGTTGGCAGGGTCCCATCATCCCCTTGTCTCCACTATATTTTTCCATATGCCTCCATATGTGACCTTATCCTCTAAACTATCATGCTCCCATAGCTATGTAGCTCTTCGTTAAATCTCCAAGACTTGGATCCTATCTGAAAATTGTTATGGTGATAACACTTCGTAGATATTCGGCCTTGTATTTCTTCTTGAGAAGGTTTTAACCTCATTATTTCCCTTCACCATGTAGTACAAAACCTTCAGGTCCTGACAACAAAACGATGTGTTGGTCATTTCTACTCTTTGGGGGCTTAAATACCTAGGGTTCATTATTTTTTACCAACAAAACCCCATAAGCGCCAACATATTCAACCTTTAGTCGAGGACCGAAGAAGGTAAAACTCAAGACTCCATGAGAATCATAGATAATGGTATTCTTGTATAGAGTGTGAAGGGAAAACACATACAAGAAACCTCCAATATTTAATCATTCATTCATTCATAGATTATTGATAGATTACTATACAAAAGAACTTAAATAGACATACATCCAATACATAACATATGAAATGCAGAGAGGAAGGTATTCAGATTCCATTCATTCAGTTTAACATCATTCAGATATAATTTCATGAAAAGGTAGAAGCCTACTCAAAATGCATCAAAAGTATAACAAAACGAAGACACGTCGTGCACCAAGATCTCTTTCTTCTCATTCACACACATCTCTACTATCTATGACCAACATACTTGTGAAAACACTATTACAAAATTGAACTTGGAACTCTCACAATGTTTCATCTTACTTCTATTTTACAATAATGAAATCTCTCTTTACTCAAAATGCCAACCATTTTCATATCCACATGCATCCCCCCATATCTTTTGTGGAGCATGGACATCATAAATAAATTTCCAGCTCATCCATAACCTCAACCATGATTAGTTGGGTTGTTGAAAAATCAATTACAATTTTTCATGGAAGATACACTCATATTTAGTATGCGTGTGATTTTTTTTATGTCCTTGCATGCACTACAAAATGGGTTGGTGTGTGTAGTGAAAAATGAGTTGGTACACGCAATACAAAATGTTTTAGCACACACGATTGATCCTTGGTTGGCGCAAACTCTAAAACTTGGTGTCTCTCTGTGCATATGTTTCAGTACGCAAGTGATATTCAAACCTTAGGTGCCAACAATATCATCCAAATACACTATATCAAATGAATATAAATATGGGCGCAATGCATTATTCATCAATCTCATAAATGTAGCTAGTGCATTGCATAAACCAAATGGCATGACCAGTCATTCATACAAACCTTGTCTTATCTTGAAGGAGGTATTCCAGGTGTCTTATTCTTTAACATGTACTTGGTGGTGTCCCAATTTGAGATCCAACTTGATGAAGTACTTGGAATGTTGCAGCTGGCATAAAAAATCATTATTTCTAGGTAGAGGGTACCAATTCTTGAGTGTAATCTTGTTCAATCTCTATAGTTGATACACATCTTCCAAGTGCCATCCTTATTGGGTAATATGATAATAGGTGACCCACAAGGTGAGGTGCTTGTTTGAATTACTCCTTTCTCCAGTAGGTGCTACAACTATTTATTCACTTCATCTACTTTCATAATGGATTGCCTACACATACAAATATGGGGTAATGGGGAGTCAGGAAACAAATATATCTCGTGCTCCACTTCCCTCTTAGGTGGTATCCCTTTAGTCTCCTAGAACACTCCTCTTTATTCCAATTGATGTTTTTGTTCTATAGTACATCCCTTCGGAGATGCCTTTTCTCTTACCAATTCATCACCCGGTTGATTCTCTCATAAGAAAATAAAAAAATACTTATTACTTGAACTAATCAACTTTTTGACTTGGATGACACTTACTAGTGAGATATTTTATTTATTTTAATGTGCATTGATGATGAAATACTTCCCATCCTTGATTAAACAATACTAGTTTTTCTCTTCATGAAAATTTCATCCCTCATATACATGTAAGGGATTTCAAACACTACTCAACACATGTCAAGGGGTACTACATCTAACTCCACTTCATCAATAAAATATGCACTTGCAACAAATTTGATCTGACATTGTTTCATGAGCTTGACATATGCATTATTGTTTACCCACCCCAATGAATATGGGATAGGATGATCATGAACCTCCAACACAATCTTGTTGACCAGATCAACTTCTATGAGATTGGTCTATGAACCATAGTTGAATTTAGTCTCTACCTTGGTATTCTTGACCTGGATCTTGACATGGAAGAGTATTTTTAACTCCTTCTCTTCCTTGTGATGAAGGTTACTCAAATTCATCTCCTTCTGCACTAAGTGCAAGAAATATTATTATCCACATATGAGGTACTCTCTATATGATTTCTTGAATCCATGGCTAGAAGGTACTTCTTCATGGCATCCTTCTTATAGTTCATAGGGTTCAACTCTGAATGTAGTTTCTAACACTTTTCTTTTGTATGAACATCAATAAGGAAATGGTTACAGTGGTTACTTGGATCCTTGCATTGATGTGTAGTGGGTATCATCTTCTTGTCTTTTCCTTTCCACTCCTTCTTCTCCTCCTTGGAAGTTTCTTGGTGCTATTTCTGTTTGGAACTAGTAGGCCATTGTTTCTTGTGGCCTATATTTTCTTGATAGTGTGCTTGCACATAGGCCTCATCAATTGAATTGGGATTGAAGTACATCACATTCTTTTGAAAATGATTGTGTAGAGCCCCAAAATAATTAAGAAGTACATATGGGTTCTTGGGAGAGATACCCAACATGATATCCATCTTTCTGAATTTAGTGATGTACTTATGCATACTATGCCCTTACCTTTTCCTGAAGTAATGTCAATGGATCCATTGGTCCTATACATAGTTGATAGGGTAAATTTGGCACTTAATGAGTATTTTTAAATCCTTCCACTTAGTTAGTAGTATCACCCTCTAGCCTAAGTGTCTCTATGTGGATTTTCCACCATGTTAATGCATCACCCTCTAATTTCAGTTATTAAAATGAAATATTTTTCTCCTCATCTATATTGTGAACATTGAAATGGACCTCTAATTGTTGCAACCAATGATTCAAATTTATTTCATTGATATCACCTTGGTATGGTTTGATATCCACTTTTTTTTCCATTTAAAAAAAATATTGTGAAGGGGTAATGGAACTCGAACTTGGCTTCTCTTTCTCAAGTTCTTTCCTGAACTTCTTTTTTGGGTCTTCATTATCTCTTAGTTTTCCCTCTGATCCAATCTCTGCCTTAGAGCCTCCAACCTCCTTGAAGGGTTTGATCTTGTTTGTTGGGGCCATATTACGAGAGATATCAATGACTTACTATTCAAACCTCACAAATATCTCTTCTACCAGATCTCAAGGGTTGTTTTGAACATAATGATCTTCCATGGCTAGGGTTCCACAACTTTTGTCTTAAGCCAATTCCTGAATCCTGCAACTTCCCACAAATACTCCAAAAACAATTCCCTCATACTAATATGATCTGTAAACTGCCGTGGATATTCAATTGGAACAATTCATCATAACAGATCTTATAATATGATGACATATTTATTATGTAGGTTTATTTCCTTAGATCTCATATTTGTTATATCTAGCTTATTGTCCTATTTTATAGAAAGTAATCGAAATACGAAAATAAAAGAACAGGAAAATGAAAAAAAACACCACCACAAAAATAAACATAATTTTTACCCCGAGAAACCCAATATGAGAGAAAACCCATCTTGAAGGTGAGTCTCGTGCTCTTCTCTTTTTTCTTCAGTTATCAAAATGAAAATAAAAAGGAATGGGAACTTAGTATGGAGTTTCCTATGACATTGTGGCTTGAAAGGATGCTACAGAATCTTCCCCCTTTTTTATGCTCTCAAAACACCACTCCTAGATGTTTTTCTCAGTTATGGAACAAGTACAATGCTAAATAATGGAACCCCTTCTCCTCATGGAGGCCTGATATTTAACATAGTGTGATAGTCATCTAGGGTTAGATTTTTGACTTCATCAACCCTTAATTAGTGATAAGGTTTGGAACTTATTAAATCTTCTTGAAAATCCACATGTGACTATCCCCACACATTTGAGTAATGGGGGTTGACATGGCATCCACTCATATTATGGTGGTTAACAAAGTAGTTCAACTTGTAGGAGACATAAATTTCGCATACGATATTCGATTGAGGTGATTCTTGCATCGTTGGAAAGCTATCAGTGTGTAGAACATCCTTAGGGGACATCCCAAGAGGTTGTTTTTTTAACCAAAAAATGTCATTTAATGCCTCAAAATGGCTCCATAAAGTTTCAAACCCGATTTTCTAAATTAGGACATGTTGCTAAAATGGCCTTGCAAGCCTATTCCCCCATTTTTTTCCACTTAGAAAGTATCAGAATAGATGAAAAATTATAGGATGATCCAATCTATATCATATTGAGAATACATCTAAACATTTATCAAGGATTTCATCTACAAAGTCAATGTAGGGGAAAACATTATGCACCTAATGACAGAGTAATAAACATTGTATACATTGAGATACACATCGTTGGATTTTAAAGAAGAAGCTTAAACATTCTATATTTTTTATCTTTTGTGGTTTTGCATCTGCTGGATAGGAATTTTGGATACAGTTTTCATGAAAATCCTAAGTATGGAGGATATTTGCAGCATAAAAAGAAAGATGACAAGTCAGGAGCGGAGTGCGTAGTACAGACACATTTAGACTCAGGAGTGCGTAGTAGAGGCACATTCAAGAGTAAAATGTGTAGTAAGAACATACTTATTAGAGAATAAAACAAAGAATAAAACATGAGAATAAAGTAGGAGAGCAAAGAAAGAGAATAAAACAAATAATAAAACAAGAAGATAAAGCACACGAAAAGGAAGGATAGCAGTTTGGCATGTCAAAATCATAAAGACATGCAAAAGAAGGGAGACCAACATTTGGGAGAGAAAAATAACCATGCAAATGTAAAATAAAGAGACACAATCTTGAACAACGAGTCAACATGAGTCATCATGAGTTAGAGTGATTTGTAATAGGGTTTTGGGGATAAACAAAGTAGGGTTTTAAGCCCTAGAGTCCATGTATAAATATGTAATGGGTTGGGAAGATAGGGGTTGGTTGGGTATGTTATGTTTTGTTTTACTCTAGTTGATACCAAGTGAAGAGAGTGAGAGAATAGACTAAGTATGAGGGAGAAAGTCTATGTTTGATTGGAGAAAGAGAGTTGCAAAGAGAGACTTGCACTGCAGAACGACTATGCAAGATGGAGAAAGAGATAACATGATATCTATATTGTAAGCACAATGTGCAATCCTAAGATGATTATAGAACGAATAATAAAGAATACAATCATTGTGGACATATGTCAAAGTTGGGCAAACCATGTTAATTACTGTGTCTTCTTGTATTTTATGTGATTGATCCTGGATATTCTCTTTATGCATGTTAGAAAAGATTTGTCTACTATGTGATCATTATGCAATAGTATGGATGTTACAATAGATGGTTTATGTTGCAATTTGTAGTATAATGGTACTATATAGCTAAATTCACTAAGTAATCGAGGAAGAATAGATACATGATGATGCACATAGAACAAATAAGTAAGCATGATTAAGATGATCACGTCTCATTCCCTCACTACTGCAGAAACCTGGTTCTTGCAACCCTAATAGATGCCTCAGGTGAGACTTCACTTGCATGCAGGTGATGCCAAAAGGGACAGTGTCTATAAGGTTTTTTTGGTTAAGATAACTTGAACCTAGGGTCTTATAACCACATGCCAACAAATGGTTGCGTTGTCGGGACCCATAATCTATGATTGAGGGAATATTTTGGAGGTCGACTAAGAAATAAATCTCATAATGGCTAGAAGGGAAGGAAAATTAATTTTCTCAAAAAGAAAATAGAAACTATCGAATGAGTGATGAACAGTGGATGCAAAGGTATGTGTACACAGAACTACATGATATTTGCTTTGGTGAATTTCCGATTATTTTGACTGAGTGGTTAGAAATATTTGTGGAGAATATTGGAAGGTACTGAACTATAGTGCCAAGGAATTGGACTCCTAAGCTGGAAAGGAAGATGAATTCTGTAAGTAATAATACTTCTCTCGTAGTTGATTTATAGTTGGACAATATATTGGGAGGTTATATTATAGAATTTGCAGTGGATTGTACCCAGTCATACAATGTTCCAAAGAGGGATTTATTCAAACGTCCATGCAAGAGGTTCATGAAATCGTTGGGTATGTGAATAAAGATGTTTTTGTGTGACATGTGTGTGATGACAATGGTGTCTGATTTCTAGGGGGATTTTCGCACATAGGGGAACCAAGGAATGATAAGAGGATAGTTTGAAGATATGAGAGAATGAAGGAGGAAATGAAGAAGGAAAGGAGGGGCTAAGGATGCAGAGAACTGAATAAGTTATATTAGAGGAAGAATACGAGTTTGGAGTACTGTGCAGTGGAATAAAGTACAAGAGGTGAAAGATTGGGGATGAGAAAGGAGAGTTGCGTAGTGAGGTCGAGGGACGAGAACCATGCGCAATAGTCTAGACCGTAGAAATACCATACGTAGAAGGAGAAGAAGAGAATTCCCATTTCATTCTGTGGTGAACCAACCTGGTTCACTATGTAAATATTCAAAATACTTGGAACACAATGTAGAAATACATATAGGATAATAAATTATATATTGAATATTAAAATATATAAGAATGAATGAGATGTATGAGATGATATTACAATGAGGATGAGGGATTGTATATATAACCACATAGGGGTTCCCTTTCATAA
>JASDQU010108398.1:25256-39457 GCA_032191745.1 Picea mariana
ACATCGTGGCTATGTTTTGTCATATCATAGCTCCACTGTGTATTCTTTCGTGGTTGCAATCTGATTGAGTCATGGAGATATGGATCCACATTTTATATTTGGTGGCCATATCCTTAGTCAGTGCTTTCATGGATCCACAGTGTATTGGTCGACGACCATGCCTTGAGTCAGTTTATTCCAAGCATGAGAATTCCTACCTCGGGGATGATACATATATATTTTTTGATGTTTCTTTGCAGCTTTCATCCAGCTCTCCTATTCTAATACCCTCACATGCATATTTTTGTAAAGTGTTTCGCCCATCAACTTTTCTTCTGCCCTCACACTTTAGGGGGGCATCTGTTACACACCAAATTCTCATACTATTAAGTGTCGCATATACTTTATCAAGTGTCATATGCACCTTATTAAATGTCACATGCACTTTATCATGTGTCGCATGCACTTTATTAAGTGTCACATGCACTTTATTAAGTGTCACAAATTCATGACCATGTGGGAGTACTTGTCATGTTCCCTAGACAAGTTGGAAGAGAAATATATCATTTGAAGGTCGAAATAACATCTTTTTCCTTAAGGTTTTGGCCCTATTTGAGGATCATCGCCCCCTTTCCCATACACAAGGAGTGATGAAATTTGAACTATCACTCCTCTAGAGTGTCTTAGGGAGTGATAGTCACCTTGTACTCAGTGTTAAGGGAGCGAAGAAGAGGTTGCAACCATTCCATATTTTTCTAAGGGTAAGATTTCAGGATATCTAAGTTTGTTTGGGTCATGGATTAGATCCATATCTATTTGCTCCATCCTAGGCACCAAATCCCAACCTTATGAGCTAAATCCTCAACCATTTTCCCAAGATATCTCAAAGTTTTTATGCCTCAAACCACTATATTATGAGGGTCGTCCTTGAGTGAAAGGGGGAGAGAATTGAAGAACATCATACTTATGATTGTGTGAGATACAAGGGGTTGGAACAGAGAGCTTGGAGGAGGTTGTTGCAACATTAAAGTATATATTTTAAGTGCTTCCATTTTGTTGTCTTTCCATTAATAGATAACTTGGCCTATTCCTTTCATGTTTATGTGTTTAAGTGTTTACATGTCTACTATTGTGAAAATCATTGTAGATAGATCTATTTTTACTTAACATTATAGTGTGTAGAAAAGGGATCACATCTTATTATTTTGTAGGTCTTTTCTTGCATCAAGGAGCTTGGATATCGAGGTCAAAAGGCTAGAGCAGCAAGGATAACCATCGTAAAAAGGTGTTCCATCCAATTATCTCTTCTATCCTATTTGTTGAAATACATCTAAAAGGAAATTAGTTACCATTTTTTCCCTTCTGTATTGGATCAACGAAGGGGTATTGATCCAAGGGGGGTTTCACCTGTCCATAGGGGGAATTCACCACAACAATTGGGGGTTTGATCTTGATTGATGATTGTCTTGAATGAGTCTGGTTTTGAATATTTAATGAATGGATAACTCAAATTATGCATCATCTTGTGTGCATGTCGCGCTTAATGTCTTCATCTTTATGCTTTCATATTTTGATCATATCCTTCAGTTTCAAACTCTTAGATTAAATAAAAAGATATCTAATCCTTCCTTTGATTTTGAGAATTGCCTCATGTAGTTTTCAAGACGTTTATCTACAACCACCCATGCTTATCTTTGAACAAACTTGTTGAGGAGGCCTTTTAGGCCCTGGTAGTCATCACATATATGTTATTAGACATTAGGCTACATGAAAATGTGTAATAAAGTAAGAATATATGTAACAAGTAGTAAATATAGCTAAACAAAGGATTAGTTGGAGTGGTGCAACCAAGCCAACCATTTACCCATTGTATAAATAACCCTAAAGATGGAATACAAAGACACGATTGGTTAACCTTCCCATATACACTTCTTGAGTACGTGTGTTCTTGGTGTATTTTCCTAGATGTGTCTCTTGAATTCCTATGTAATTTAGAAGAATACAACATTGATGTCGTTTTCGATATAAAGAACCCTCTGGGAGTGACATCCTGACAAAATCACATGACCAGTCCCTCTGGATTGATTGATTGATTTGGCAATAACAACAACTTTGACGACTCTTAAAATATATCACAGTTGATAGAGGTAAGTTGAACATGAAGATCGAGGAGATGGGATCTGTCACTCAGATACAGTTGATATTAGTCACAAAAAACCTCATATATGTGTGTCTCCCTATCTAATTGGCGCTTTTTGTGGTTGATTTACATATGTAGTCCAATATGCATGGGTGATACACAATAAGGATACTTCTGCAATAGTAGATACTTGAGACATTGCTACACATTTTCTCAGAACGAACAAGGAATTAAGCATGAGGGAGATGTTGAGGAGGCCTTTTAGGCCCTAATAGTCATCACATATATGTTATTAGACATTAGACTACATGAAAATGTGTAATAAAGTAAGAATATATGTAACACATGGTAAATGTAACTAAACAAAGGATTAATTGGAGTGGGTACAACCGCTCCAACCATTTACCCATTGTATAAATAACCCTAAATATGGAATACAAGGATGGTTGGTTAACCTTCCCATATACACTTCTTGAGTGCGTGTGTTCTGGATGTATTTTCCTAGATGTGTCTCTTAAATTCTTGTGTAATCTAGAAGATTACAATAGTGAGATTTATGAGATGAGATTGTACTTGCGCCAACCCTGGTGATGTCACACCACCTCCTAGCATAGAATTTAGGTGCATAAAAATATTCATGGCCTCCAGCTGAGTCATCGCCTTTTGCTAGGTGAGAGGGTTGTGAATGTGGGGTAGGAGTCCTACAATAATTAACCATTCTCTATGTTGGACATTTTGGATCTAGAATGTCAATATATCCAACAATATATTGAATTATTGGTCATAGTCCCATATTGTTTCTCTAGCTTGTTGCTTGATATATTTGATCTCAATGATGCACTGTTATTCTAGCTTAGGATTTTGAAATTCCCTAAGTATATCTCTCTTTATCTCTTTCAGGGACCTAGCTTGTCTCACTCGCGCAGTAGCCTTATACTTCATGTACCACGTCAAAGCTCTATCTCTGAAGGTGGTCTTCAGTGCAATCTTAGATGCCTCAAATATGAATCTCTTCAAAAACCATATAGCTTCACATGTAAACCAATATTGTCATTCATCATCTCTTCCCATCCCATGAAACATGGGAATCCTTGGAGTTGCATCTTGGTTTTCCATACTCAATCAGTAATGTGTTCTCTTGATTGACCACTAAATTTTGGTGATACTTATCACTGATACATATATTGATGCTCTTCCTTGTGAATTATTGTTGGATTCAATTTCTCCTTCACTCATATATTCTCCTTCCCTTTCTTCCTCACTTTCTTCTTCTACTCCTATCTATGCACTTTATTTGTTTCTTTCTTCTTGATAAAAAATGCGCAAGGGGGGGTGCTTCAAAGAGAGGGTTCCTCCATCTTCTGTAATTATATTTGGTGAGGGATCCCAAATATATTTCTACCTATAGCCACGTAATCCCACTCACAATTTCTAAGGCCTCTTAACATTCTCATAGGGATCCATCTCGATCTTCTGCTACATTGGCATTTCTACTTTGTTCCTCATCTTCCTTTAATGTGACTACATCTCTTATTATCCAAGGGGATCTAACTTCGTCTTATTCAACCCTACTCCCATTACTCTCGGTATCCTCACATGATACCCTACTCCTAATGACATGTCTCTTCAATGACATCTCTCCTTATACACTTCTGTCTATCACATAACTATATCTTTCACATCCTCCTGGTGTGGTCTCCTTTCTCTTCAACTTGGGTCTAATCCCTCATCCTTCACCCCTTTCTATATTTTCTCCACTTCTCTATTCATATTTCCTCCTTAGCTCATCTCTTCTGGCATATCTCTCGACTCTCTTTCTCTTCTTCTCTTTTGGGTCCAACCCTTCTTCACCTCATTTCATCATCTTTTGGATCCCTTCCACTTGATCCATTCTCTCTCTCTCTTTTCCCCCCTTCATTCTATCGCCCCCCCCCCTTGCATAAGGGGGTTTACTTGACCATCCCATTGGGATCCATGCACATTATCACCTTCTCTACAAACAACATCTTGATCCACAAAGGAATATATTCCAACTTTATTCTTTTAGGGTCGGGAACAAGCTTCATTTTAGAAGCACTAAAGGATTCACTACACTCAACAACAAAATCAATGAAAACATCCTTCCTTGACTTGGTCGAACTAGAATTTGACTTCTCTGTCCCAGTTATTATCTATAGATCTCATCCTATTAAGCATATTATAGTACCACACTAGTGATTATTGGGATCCCAGGGCAGTGTTAATCATTGTCTACCTCTTTATCCACTCACATAGTAAAAAAGGAAACTCAACAAAACAAATTTCATGTAAATCGGTATAAATGTACCTTTTTTTCCACTACTCAAGGTTGATATGAATATTTTTGGTCTCTCGTCACACAAACTCATTTTCCTTCGTGTTAGCACTTTGTAAATTTTGTCCAGCTGAATAGACAAATGACATAGGTAACTATTTCAACCTACTTTATAGGGGAAGTACTAGCCTTTTCAACTCAGAGAGGTCTCTCTCATGTCACTTGATATTTCTTTGGAAATCATTGGCTAGATTTGGTTTGTTTTGGGGGATATTATAAAGTTGTTGAATAAATCGGGGTGACATTTGGACTATGGAGTCAAAAATGAATAAAGCATTGAAAAACCATGGGAACTATCAAGAGGAAAAAGGCTAAATGAGGTAATGAGTCTAAGTTTAAATTGAAATTTGCATGGTGAAAGAGGGAAAAGGAAAACACATAATTGCATCAGAGCATATAAAATGAATTCTGAATTAGTTAGAAAGAAATACACACATGAATTTAAATTTCTAAGTCTAGAGCATCATTAGATGAATTCCAGACTTTTAACTCTCCAATTTAAAAGAGGAAATTGTAAATGGTATTTCAAAGACACAAGAAATACACACTACGAAAGAAGACATAAATCATATCACAACCAATTAGAATCTTTTCATAAACAATTCAAAAATTTTGAATGATGAGCCTTCAGATCATCTCTTTGGCGGCACTTACTTGATGCTGCACAACGTAAAGTACTCGAGCAATGGTATTGATGTGACTGGATAAGCCGTTAACTCTTCCTTTCCCATACGCAATCTTTGGAAGCGACGTATATCAAATGATTTTTTAACACGTGACATCGGGGTGAGCTTGGGTGGTTTCAAGTCTACCTTCTTTTCCCCCCGATATGCATTTGATGGCACCATGTGTCCTTGAGGTAAAACCATGGTATTTTCCCCGGAACGCCTTCGAAAAATTATCCTCTGCGCCATTTCAAAGCCCGATATGTGTCTTGGCTGTCGATCTAGGCCGCTCCAAGATCTACGGTCCACTGGGTCTCAACAATTTTCGATATTGAGGGTTGGAAGGAATGGTTTTGAGTAGACAAATTTTCACCCCGATGTGCCTGTGAGGGAGCCACGTGTCCATGGAATGAAACCATGGTATTTTCCCCGGCCCGCCCTTGAACAATTAACTCTCGCACTATTTCATTGCCCAATATGAGTGATAACCATTGATATGTGGTGTCTGAGATCTGTAGTTGGCTGGGTCCCATCACCTTCGTGTGTCCACTATATTTTTTCATATGTCACCATATGTGACCTTATCCTCCAAACTATCATGCTCCCATAGCGATGTATCTCTTCGCTAAATCTCCGAGACTTGGATCCTATCTAAAAATTGTTATGGTGATAACAAAGGCTCCAACTGGGGATGCTATCCTCCTTGTGAGGTAGCAAAGAACTGTAGAACCAGTGCCTGATCCATTGGGTTGTTCCCAAAACATGTGTGTGTACCCTGCTCCAACCTATCACTAGTGTTTGTTGAAAACTAAACTCTGCACACTTCTCTCAATTTGATACTGAACACTGAATATACCGCCAAAATATGACTGTACACAATACTAGAAATCCAAACTGAAAAATGCTTGACCAAAAAGCTTATTCACCTAAATGTTGAAATGAACTACCAATCAAGTGAAATAATAATACCAATGCAACCATGAAAACATTTTATCCACTGTTTGTTTTCTTTGCACTTGCTTGTTCCAAAGCTTTTTTGCTGATAATTGATTCAAAATTTCATCCATAAATCTGAATCTCAAAAAATCATAAACATTTGGACTGTTTACTTCTTCCAACAAAACTGCAAATGGATCTTCTAAAACATGCACAAAACAACTATCATGTTTCACCCCTTCCACTACATTCTTGTTTTCATGCAATTTAACTTGTTGATCGCCACCGAGAAACCAACATGTTTGTTGAGAAATATGGAAGTAATAGTTTCTATAAGACCACCATGGATGAAGAACATCATCCAGTGTAAAGCGACCCATATTTGATACATACATTGATTCGTCACTCCCTTTATCCATAAGTTTGCAACCTACTATCATCTGTAGATTTTGATTATAAAAATTCTCCATATAATGTGCCATGGGATCGTGAAACACATGAAATAATGTTTCCTTTTCAGGAGCTAAGTCAGAAAAAACAAAATTCATGTTCATTAAAGAATACTAATGTGGTTTCACCAACCTTTTGGGAATTTTCTTGAGGATTTTCACTCCTAGTTTCTAATGAATGAGTGGAAATAAATTCCTGCTTCGAGTCTTCTGGCGAGTGTGGAAATCTATCATCATAAATTATTTCACAATTCAGAATTTCCATGGATGTATTTTCAAAAACTTCATCTCTGCTTAGATCACTTAGAAATTGATCCACTACGTCATTCTCATGGGAAGAGAAAAAACTTTGAAACGCTTTGTCTTGCTAGAAATTAGTTTTAAGGGAATGACCTCTAACAACAATTTATTGATCATCTTCATTTTCATTTTCAATCTCGTGGCTGAGCGTACTCTGTAATGATGAACTGAAATAACCCCCTATGCAGTCGGCCATTTGATCATCTAATGCAATTGAAAGTTGTTGATCTTCCTTACTGATAATAATTTGTTTGTGTGAAACAATCTCACTTTGAATGCAGTCAAACTTCTCTACTTCCTCTGCTACTTCATGATTTGCTTTCAAAAATTCAAAGGAAGAAAAACATAATAGAAGATGGTTTTCATTTGCAAGTCCACTGATTTCTTCCTATTTAATATTATGCCCGGAGGAGTTCTGATTTGAAACATTATAAACATTTTTCTTCAGCAATTTTAAAGAAGCAAAACATAATGGCAAGGTTCTTTCACCTAATTCAAAACCTCCTTCATTTTCTTCACTATTTTCATAGGCACTTTTTTCAATTTCTTTGGATTGCCGAACATACTAATTTTCATATTTTTCTTCGACCAATAGCTGCAATTTTGAATTGACAAGATTTTCTACATAACAAGTAATAGGGTCATCAAACACATGAGAAGATTGCTGCAATATCTTGTCAATTTGTTCTAGTGAATTAGTGTGATTTGGCAATAGCACACATTCATTTGCTTCAATGATGATCTTAGATTTTTCTTTCAACAAATTAAATGCAGAAAAGAATAAAGGCAAAGAATTCCCTTTAGCTGATTCCATACTTCCTTCTTTGTAACTGTGATATGTAGGCTGATTGCTCTCATTACACTGCTGAAAATGAATGTTTTCTGATAGAGAACATACAACTGGTTGTTCCAGGAAGTCAACATCACAATCATCATCATATTTATCATATATAGGAAAATCAACAACATTTGCAATATCATCCAACAAGAAAAAACTTGGAACATCAACCCGCTTTTCAACAGGCTGACTTGCAGCTTCATATTCTTGATTGTCTATAAATGAATACATAAAACAATTAGTCCTCTGCTTATCCTAGAATGGATGAGGAGTTAAACTAGAACCTCCTTTTTCAACAAGTGGAATATAATATTTTGCAAAATCATGAGCATTGAAAACTTCAAGAGAAGCTATGATATTATCGACTCGATGTTCAAGATTCCAATCAATATTTTCTTGTTCATATTTACTCTCATATTCTTGAATATCCAACCCCTCATTTAGGCTACATTCACATGCTTGGATATTGTGTTGAATATCCTAGGCATAATTCAACATTTGTTGTAAGGACTTAGGTCTTCTTTCCATCAGGAGGATAGATAAATCTGGATGAAGAGTAGTTACATAATGGAGCATGGAAACAACTTCAGTGGGTTGAATTTCTTTGGGAAAATTGTAATAGATACTGGAAAACCTTCTACTGAATATAGAAACAGTTTCATTTCTCTGTTTTTTTAAGGCAGAGAACTCTGTAAGCTGTAAATCCAAAGATTTATTCTTGCCCCAAAACTTCGAAAAGCCATTCTTCAATTCCTCCCATGAGCTAATTATCTCTGGATGCGAATGTTTAAACCAATATTTGGTGTCACCTTTCAAGGATTGAGAGAAGGCCCTCATACAAACATCATCATGTTCAATCTCAAACAAATCTATAAAATGCTCAAACCCTTGGATGTGTTTTTTAGTTGAGATGGCATCAAGTTCCCCATCAAACACAGGTAGGTACTTATAGTACTTTGGAGGAAAATCATAAAGGATTTGGGGTAGAGTCAAGGGTCTATATCTATGCTGAGTCTTGGAGGACGTTGGGGAAGTACAGGATGTGAAATATCAGCCTTGGCTTCATGGGGCTCATCAACTTGGTCATGGTTATCACATGGCTTAGATGGGATATTTTTATCAAAATCAGTGATAAACTGAGGAGATATTTGTATAACTTTAAGAGGAGGATATATACTTTCAAAATTTTCATGATCATCACTTGCATGCAACAGGTAAAGAAAAATTTGTCTAACATGTTTAGGAAAGGACCAAAGGAAACTTATAACAAACAATAAAATGCCTTGGAAAAAATCCAATTTTAAGTACTTGTTTTCTTCCATAATACTTTTTCATACCTCTGTCAAGGGGTCTCATCTTCCAGTGGAGTCTCTGAATTACATTTGAATCTTGAGTGGAGTCGCCAATAATATTTTGGAAGATGGATTCTTCATTGAGAGTGGAGTCACCATTGAAAATTCAAATTTCTGGATTCTTCTACCAGTGGAATCACCTTCAAACTGATTTTTTGATGTGTGGAGTCACCAGAGTAGGAATACAACCAATATGTGCCTAAATTTATGTTGCTCTCAGACCTTAGAACTCGACCATGTCATCTTTCCCAGGGAAATTTTTCAATTTCGTCCCCAAAAACGACCCCAGAATGTTAGCACTCTGTAAATTTTGTCTGGCTGAATAGACAAACAACAAAGGTAACTATTTCAACCTACTTTAGAGCTGAAGCACTAGCCTGCTCAAATCTGAGAGGGCTCTCTCTTGTCACTTGATATTTCTTTGGAAATAATTGGCTAGATTTGGTTTGTTTTGGGGGGTATTATAAAGTTGCTAAAGAAAAGGGGGTGACATTTGGGCTATGGAGTCAGAAATGAATAAAGCATTGACAAATCATGGGAACTGTCAAGAGGAAAAAGGATAAATGAGGCAATGAGTCTGAGTTTAAATTGAAATTTGCATGGCGAAAGAGGGAGAAGGAAAACACATAATTGCATCAGAGCATATAAAAATGAATTATGAATTAGGTAGGAAGAAATACACACATGAATTTAAATTGCTAAGTCTAGAGCATCATCAGATGAATTCTAGACTTTTAACTCTCCAATTTAAAAGAAGAAATTGTAAATGGAATTTCAAAGACACAAGAAATACACACCACGAAAGAAGACATAACTCATATCACAACCAATCAGAATCATTTCATAAATAGTTCAAAAATTTGCTTCTACATTGTATATTCACTTTAGCTCCATGATTTTACAAAGCCTTCCTGCTAAGAGGGCAAGCACCTCTTTTCTTTTCCTTGGAATGATATATATAGAAGATTTACATGCAAGATTCAAAATGATTCAACTTTCCCATATAGACCGGTTACAAAAAGGAGTAACGTATAGCAACTTTTATCCTACTTTAGAGGGAGAGTTGTAAACAGGACTGACATATCCAATATTTTTTGTTGAACGCCACATGTCCATATAATTACAAAATTTTTCTGAGACATACTCAATTCAACCTAAGAACTTATTCCAGATTTGTGATTTCTTCCTTTAGAGTGCTCAACCAAGCCGGTTGGTTTTCCCCAACGCTCTCAGCCGCTTCATATCTGCTTCTTGTTTTTTATTGCTTGCTCTGCTTCCTCTTTACTGTTCGCTTGTAGCGCTTGTCCACTTACTATTGATTATTAAATCCCTTATGATGGGATTTAATCTGATCTCTTTGTCCACTTCTAGTTTTGTTGCAGGATCTGTATGGAATTTTGTTGCTAATATCTGTGCAACCAACCTCTCTTTCTTATTCACTGATGAATTCACCATATTAGTTGAAAATCCTCATTCACTAGGGACTACTTGATCAGCTTTATCCATTTTTCCCAATTTTGCATAAAAACTTAGACTTGTCTCCCTTAATCATATAGAAATTAGGACGATGATCTTGTTCAAAATATTGATTACTCCAAACAGGATAAATTTATCTATGTTTTGGAGGACGATTTTCATCGAGTGCTTAATCATAGATTACTGACGAAAGTGCTTGTCCGAAATACGGCCTATCACACTCGGCTGTCAGTTTCGAATGATGAGCCTTCGGATCATCTCTTTGGTGGCACTTACCCGACGCTACATGACGTAAAGTACTCGAGAAACGGTACTGATGTGACTGGATAAGTCATTAACTCTTCCTTTCCCGTACGCGATTTTTGGAAGCGTCATATATCAAATGATTTTTTCAAACATGACATTGGGGTGAGCTTGGGTGGTTTCAAGTCTACCCGCTTTTCCACCCGATATGCATTTGATGGTGCCACATGTCCTCGAGGTGAAACCAAGGTATTTTCCCCAGGGGCCGACCCACCTTAAAAAAATTATCCTCCGTGCCATTTCAATGCCCAATATGTGTCTTGGCCATCGATCTAGGCCGCTCCAAGATCTACGGTCCACTGGGTCTCAATAAATTTCGATATCGAGGGTTGGAAAGAACGGGTTTAAGTAGACCGATTTTTTCCCCGATGTGCCTTTGAGGGCACCACGCATCCGTGGAATGAAACCATGGTATTCTCCCCGACCTGCCCTCGAACAATTAAATCTCGCACTATTTCATTGCCCAATATGATTACTAACCATTGATCTGTGGCATCTGAGATCTGTGGTTGGCAGGGTCCCATCACTCCCATGTCTCCACTATATTTTTCCATATGCCTCCATATGTGACCTGATCCTCCAAACTATCACGCTCCCATAGCTATGTATCTCTTCGCTAAATATCCAAGACTTGGATCCTATCTGAAAATTGTTATGGTGATAACACTTCGTAGATATTCGACCTTGTATTTCCTCTTGAGAAGGTTTCAACCTCATTATTTCCCTTCACCATGTAGTACAAAACCTTTAGGTCCTGACAACAAAACAATGTGTTGGTCATTTCTACTCTTTGGGGGCTTAAATACCTAGGGTTCATTATTTTTTACCAACAAAACCCCATAAATCGCCAGCATATTCAACCTTTAGTCGAGGACCGAAGAAGGTAAAACTCGAGACTCCATGAGAATCACAGATAATGGCATTCTTGTATAGAGTGTGAAGGGAAAACACATACAAGAAACCTCCAATATTTAATCATTCATTCATTCATAGATTATTGATAGATTACTATACAAAAGAACTTAAATAGACATACATCCAGTACATAACACATGAAATGCAGAGAGGAAGGTATTCAGATTCCATTCATTCAGTTTAACATCATTCAGATATAATTTCATGAAAAGGTAGAAGCCTACTCAAAATGCATCAAAAGTATAACAAAACAAAGACACATCGTGCACCAAGATCTCTTTCTTCTTATTCACACACATCTCTACTATCTATGACCAACATACTTGTAAAAACACTATTACAAAATTGAACTTGGAACTCTCACAATGTTTCATCTTACTTCTATTTTACAATAATGAACTCTCTCTTTACTAAAAATACCAACCCTTTTCATATCCACATGCATCCCCCCATATCTTTTGTGGAGCATGGACATCATAAATAAATTTCCAGCTCATCCATAACCTCGATCATGATTAGTTGGGTTGTTGAAAAATCAATTACAATTGTTCATGGAAGATACACTCAGATTTAGTATGCGTGTGATTTCTTTTATGTCCTTGCATGCACTACAAAATGGTTTGGCGTGTGTAGTGAAAAATGAGTTGGTACACGCAATACAAAATGTTTTAGCGCACATGATTGATCCTTGGTTGGCGCAAACTCTAAAACTTGGTGTCTCTCTGTGCATATGTTTCAGTACGCAAGTGATATTCAAACCTTAGGTGCCAACAATATCATCCAAATACACTATATCAAATGAATATAAATATGGGCGCAATGCATTATTCATCAATCTCATAAATGTAGCTAGTGCATTACATAAACCGAATGGCATGACCAGTCATTCATACAAACATTGTCTTATCTTGAAGGAGGTATTCCAGGTATCTTATTCTTTAACATGTACTTGGTGGTGTCCCAATTTGGGATCCAACTTGATGAAGTACTTGGAATGTTGCAACTGGCATAAAAAATCATCATTTATGGGTAGAGGGTACCAATTCTTGAGTGTAATCTTGTTCAATCTCTATAGTTGATACACATCTTCCAAGTGCCATCCTTATTGGGTAATATGATAATAGGTGACCCACAAGGTGAGGTGCTTATTCGAATTACTCCCTTCTCCAATAGGTTCTACAACTATCTATTCACTTCATCTACTTTCAGAATGGATTGCCTACACATACAAATATGGGGTAATGGGGAGTCAAGAAACGACTATATCTCATGCTCCACTTCCCTCTTAGGTGGTATCCCTTTAGTATCCTAGAACACTCCTCTTTATTCCAACTAATGTTTTTGTTCTTTAGTACATCCCTCCATAGATGCCTTTTCTCTTACCAATTCATCAACCGGTTGATTCTCTCATAAGAAAATCAAAAAATACTTATTACTTGAACTAATGAACTTTTTGACTTGGATGACACTTACTAGTGAGATATTTTATTTATTTTTATGTGCATTGATGATGAAATACTTCCCATCCTTGATTAAACAATACTAGTTTCTCTCTTCATGAAAATTTCATCCCTCATATACATGTAGGGGATTCCAAACACTACTCCACACATGTCAAGGGGTACTACATCTAACTCCACTTCATCAATAAAATATGCACTTGCAACAAATTTGATCTGACATTGTTTCATGAGCTTGACCTATGCATCATTGTTTACCCACCCCAATGAATATGAGATAGGATGATCATGAACCTCCAACACATTCTTGTTGACCAGATCAACTTCTATGAGATTGGTCTATGAACCATAGTTGAATTGAGTGTCTACCTTGGTATTCTTGACCTGGATCTTGACATGGAAGAGTTTTTTCAACTCCTTCTCTTCCTTGTGATGAAGGTTACTCAAATTCATCTCCTTCTGCACTAAGTGCAAGAAATATTATCATCCACATATGAGGTACTCTCTATATGATTTTTTGAATCCATGGCTAGAAGGTACTTCTTCTTGGCATCCTTCTTATAGTTCATAGGGTTCAACTGTGGATGTAGTTTCTAACACTTTTCTTTTGTATGAACATCAATAAGGAAATGGTTACAGTGGTTACTTGGATCCTTGCACTGATGTGTAGTGGCTATCATCTTCTTGTCTTTTCCTTTCCACTCCTTCTTCTCCTCCTTGGAAGTTTCTTGGTGCTATTTATGTTTGGAACCAGTAGGCCATTGTTTCTTGTGGCCTATATTTTCTAGATAGTGTGCTTGCACATAGGCCTCATCAATTGAATTGGGATTGAAGTACATAACATTATTTTGAAAATGATTGTGTAGAGCCCCCAAATAATTAAGAAGTACATATGGGTTCTTGGGAGAGATACCCAACATGATATCCATCTTTATGAATTTACTGATGTACTTATGCATACTATGCCCTTACCTTTTCCTGAAGTAATGTCAATGGATCCATTGGTCCTATACATAGTTGATAGGGTAAATTTGG
>JASDQU010108398.1:52960-65673 GCA_032191745.1 Picea mariana
TATATATATATATATATATATCCTTGGTTTAATTCTTAGTTTTAACTTAATTAAACTTCACACACATACATATATATATTCACTTTTCCCTTTTATGTATTAAAAAAACACCTTTCACTTATAAAGTGTGTCACCCTTATAACTTGTACTTTATAGTTTTTCCTTTTTATTTTAATAAAGAAAAACACTTTTTGACTGTTAACTTTTCAAAACTTCAATTACTCTTTTAAAAGTAAAGTAAATATTTATGTAAAGTAATTACTTATTTTATTTGATCCTTTTTAAAATTTGATTTGGAACTCAGTAAATGTAACGTTTTTCCTCTTCTTAGGAATACTTTTAAATGAGGTACTTGGAATTTTCCTTTGATTTTGTTTCTTTACATATAACCACTTAAAATTTGATTATCCTCCAACCTTTATGCACTTTAACACCAATATAATCTGTGGCTTATCAACAAAATTTTGTTTCTTTAAACAATTTCTTAAAAAAAAAAATAGAATTGTTACCCAATGGGGTGATTGTACGAAACAAATATGGGCGTGGCTGTATGGACCGATACAAAAAAATTATTTATTTAATCGAGGTTTGTACAGAAAATGTAGCACTGGTACAACAATGGCGGTTGGTACGATATCGTCTTGAARACAATGGYTATATGGAAAACATACCAAAATTAATTTTAAATTGATTTGTATGACAACAAATACAACAGTTACATAATCAGGTGTACATATGGAATTATAAGAGTGGAAGTACGAACATATGTATGATTTGATCCTTCTTCAATTTCTATCTAAACTTGAAATCTTCAATTTATATTTGAACTTGAAATCTGGCAGTTACTACAGATTTGTGTCTCTATATTCCCCTGTTATCACATTTCTGAGTTCAATAACATAATATTTTTTTATTTTTTATTTAATTTTAATTTTACTTTTCTTGATATTAGTTCTATATTTCTTCAATTTTATTGCAACATAATGATTTTTTTTTCTTCAACAAAATTTGTGGACTTAAAAAATTTGCAGCTGAATCGTTGTTTCTTCAATGGAATTCGATTTTTAAATGGCTCCCTAGTTTGTCAATGACCCAAAAAATCAGAGAAACTCTGAATATTTTTCAATGTAGCTAAACGTTTGTAGGGCCAATGGCCTGGATCAGAAAACAAAGCTCTGATTCCGCTGTGGTGAACCAACCCGGTTCACTATGTAAATATCTAAAATACTTGGAACATAATTTAGAAATCCATATCGGACAATAAATTATATATTGAATAATAAAATGTTTAAGAATGGATGAGATAGACGAGATGATATTACAATGAGGATGAGGGCTTGTATATATACCCACATAGGGGTGCCCTTTCATAAGAGACATGACTTTTCATATGTCTTGTCTCTTAATAATTAATTATTAATCATTAGTTATTTATATTTACATATTTATATATATTTATTTTTGTTACACAGTCCTATAATAGAAGAGTTTGTAAGTCCTACTCAGGCGGGATCCTGTGTCGATTCGACAACCCTGTGTGCATCACCTAGATTAGAAATCACATTCGAGGATTTGTTAAAAGAACTTATAGTTAGCAAAGGAGGACAGAGTAGTGGAAGCAGTGCGCAGAGTCAGAGTCAACCAACATCGCCTAGGGGAGGTACTACACAAAGAAACATGGCAGGGGTAGACAACACGCTCATACTGCCTGAGTTTCAATGAGTTGGGCCAGAGGACCCATAACAATATATATTTTTATTCGAGACAATTTGGGCTGCAAAGAATGTCTAATATGAGGTTGTAAAGATTTCTCAGTTGTAAACCACCTTTAGAGGCCGTGCATTAATATGGAACCTGAAACTGCAAAGTACCATGCCTACAAGACAAGCTAGGACTTTGGCAAAAAGAAGACAAGCATTGTTGAAAGAGTTCAATAAGCCAAAGTCTGAGTTGCATTACATTACAGAGTTGAAGGAAATTAAACAGGTGCAGAATGAATCAATTTGGGATTATGACCAACATTTTAAGGATTTGATGGGTAGGATGACATTCCATATCCCTGATCAAGATCATCAAGATTGGTTTATTACAATACTTATACCACACATTCACAACCTGAAACTATGTGTATTGCAATGAAATTAGAAGCATACCCTATAAGATATAGTGGTAAGATGGTGCAGGTCCAGATGTAGTTAGCTACTTTGACAATTCAACTAGCAGAACTTATAAAAAAGAAGGAAAAATGGGAACAAGTCTGGTGTACTAAGTGTAGGATTGAAGGACACCATAAGGATGAATTCTCAACATTCGTGCAGTATTTGGCGACTGGAGCACCAAATCCATTACCGGAAGGGGGATATTGTGAAATATGTAAGAAATGGGGACATCATCCAACTAAGTGTCCATTACTATAGAAATATTAGAGTACACCAAGGAACTTATTTTGCACCTTCTGCAAGTTAGTCGAACATGAAGAGAAGGATTGTTGCGCATTCGATTTGATGATAGAGTGCACTTCATATACGTATAGGATTCAGGAGGATAATGTTGTGATAGAAGGAGGTGGTACACAATATAATAATTAATCCAGGAAACAGAGGAAACTTTGGCAGAGGTCGAGGTAGAAGAAATTTTGGTAGAGGAGGTAGAGGATTGATAATATGTTACAATTGTAATCAACCATGACACTTAGCTTGTGACTTCCTGAACCCTTTTTCAAACTACACATACTGTAGAGCATTGGACCATGCGATAGAAGATTGTCCTCAACTACTTGCAATACGGAAGGCAAGAGGGAATCAAAACCAGAACCCAAATCAGAATGTATAGAAAATATCAGTTGAAAAACGCAATGAAAGACCAAGAATAGAAGTTGTTATGTACAAAAGAACTAGAACAAGGGTTGATACGATGAATGGAGGGAAGTAGGCTCAGCAATGGGTAAGGAAATACATAGGAGCTAGGCCAATATTCGACTCTCAAAAAGAAAAAAATACGTATCAGATGGAAAGAAAAGAGATACTAGGACTCGACTGGACAACATCAACATCATCTATGCCTCATGTCTGTGATCGCACTATGCCAAAGGAACCACTTGGGAAGGTAAGTACTCTAAGAGAATTCTTGAGAAGTTGCGTAGAGTTAATCAAAGATAAAACTATGCTAAATGAATTATATGAAATTATTGATCATTGCGAGCAAGAAAGGAAAATTCCTATTTCATAGAGGGCAGTGAATCAAGTACTACCCAAAAAAAGGACCAATGAAGAATTTAGATTAAGTGCGCATATGGATTTGGGGTCTGATGTGAATGTGTTACCAAAGTAGACTTGGGAGATGATGGGGAAACCCAAGTTGATCGAGTCTCCTGTTTAGTTAAGGTTAGCAAACCAACACAAGATAGTACCAATTGGTTGATTGACATGAGTACTTGTGAACATAGATGGAGTGCGCAGTGTAGCATACTTTGAAGTCATTGAGATCATGGATGATAGTCAACCATATCCAGCACTAATGGGAATTGAATGGGCCTTTGATAATCAAGCAATCATTAATATAAAAAGGAGGGAAATTATATTTGAGGTAGGAGACTTAAAGGTTACTGCATCATTGGACCCGACAGAAGAAAAGAGGTACATAGAGATAGCGAGGGGAAACCAAATTGATAACTTATATAATATGATTGTGCAGATGGATGATTATGTTAAGCCCACTGCGGATGGTGCACTAAGTTGGAGAAATATTAGTTCATGTGTATCATATTCAGAGGAAGGTCTAGAACATTGGTAGCAGAGGATGCATGACGTATCAACTAGACGATGTGCACACCTAACTCGATCATTGAATTGGATTCGAACAGAGTTATGTGATCCACCCAGGTATGATGGATTGGCTGGCATAAGCTCATTTGTAAAGGAGTTTGAGTTGCAGGTACCTAAATGTTGTGGTGGGAAATCCCCTTACGGACTATCATTTAGGGTTATATTATGCATGGAGATGAGACCGAAAGAATCCTACTTTCTACCCTCGTCCCAGACCTAATCCCCATTTTTTTTAGCAAATACATGGTTAGATGAACATACCTTGTTTTAGGAGTTCGATGTCAATCCTTCTTCATGCTTGATTACTTGTTAGCAGCTCTCCTCCCAAGGCTGACCTGCATACAAAACAAGCAACAAACTATACATGCATGTTACCTACAGATTAATGGGTTAGAGATTCAAACATATATTCAATAAACTATGAAGAACTCATATAGTGGGATGGGAAAAGCATTTCTTTATTAATTTTAATGAATCAACTTACAATGTCGAGACCGGCCACCGCTCCGTGAACCTGATCCTGGGCTCCTCTTCAATTGTCCTCCAACTTCTTTGCTTTGTATCTCTTCTTGCACAAGGATGGCTAAAGGGTTGGGACAATGGGAATGTGCAATTGGGTAGAGTTTCTTTACTATTATTCTCCTCCTCCCAAATGGGACCCCTAACCCTTCTTTTATAGGCTAGAAGAAGCTAGGTATTTGGACGAACCCTCGGCCATGCATGGCCAGAAGGTTCAGTTAACTCACCCAAAGCTGTGTGTTTCGTCGACAACTTTACTTTTTTTGTGCTTTTGTAGGTACACACAACCTGTTTTGTGTCAGCGAGCATGTACACGCATGCAGTAATAGAGCAGGATGCGTGGGCCTTTATAAAAAGTGTTTTTAAGAAGATTTGTTCAGCAGTGTTTTGGCAAAGAAGGAATCTAAGATGGCCTGTTGCCAGGTAACATTGTATGGTGCAAATTAGGGTTATAACAGATGCCCCCTAATGTGTGAGGTTAGAAGAGCATCTAGTGGACGAAATACATTACCAATCTTTACTGATGTGCCGAACAAGTGAGCCCAGGAACCAGAAATCGGGAGGCACCGTCTACAAAAATAACAATTGTCTCACCGAGGTGGGCATACCCATGCCAAATACACTGTAGATCCATGTCATATAACTATATAAAGTGTAGCCACGAACAATACACAACGGAGCTACATCTCGAAATCAAAAAGATATACATGTAGGGTATCCATCTTCTTAGAAGCTGATAAGGCCTGATGGCTGGAGATGAGGTCTTCAGAGCTTGAGCAACAACTTCAAAATATTCAAAACTCGGGTAGGAGTATAATATGAGTGTACGACTTCACTACCCAAAGGTCTTCGACGGCTCGTTGGTCATGGACTAGAGAATCTTGATGATCAGACTGAAGGCTTCATTGATTTCAAACAAAGACTTGATTGGATGTTCAGGATGGCTGGGTATGAGGGCAAGAAGCAAACTGCAGAGGGGCCAACTTAGGCTTGGTAAAAACTACCCTTGGACAATAGCACGGTGAGATGATGAGACTCAGGCAACATGGCATTAATCATAACTTCACGAGGCTGAAGGCAATGCAAAATCTCCATATGTTTGGAAGAATAACCAAATGGATGAGGATACAACTCTATGTAGCGAGAACAACTTCTTAAGGTCGTATTAAATCCCATAGTTTGACGAACAAATGGACAGATGTGCTTTATCCAAGGGCAACTTACTGTGCTGCCAATAAAAAAAATACTTTTCCCTTCCTCTTTTTGGGGTATATTTGATTTTTTTGTCTTTTTCAATGATTTTGGAAAAAAGAGTAAAGGAATGTTGCGTTACAATGGAGGAATGAGTGTTACAAACATACAAGTTGAAGGCACAAGGACAAGACTGATGTTCATAATAATGATACTCAGGAAAAATCCTCCCGGGGCCAAGGGTGTTAAGACACAGAGGTAAAGTGCTACAAGGCTTGCGTATAAGGTATTCTTCAGATGGTTTAGTTGGGAGCAACATGGAGCCAACATTTAGACCAAAGACGTAGGTATGCAAATGCGGTTAACAAAACACACAATGGTACCATCCTTCGATGTAAGTTTAACGAGCCTAGAGAAGGTAATCTCGGTGGTTTTTCATATTTCGAGAGTTTGAAAAGACGTAAAAGGAGACTCCATTGGGGTACCTTTTTCGAAGATAGTCTAGTCGGTTCGAAAAAGGGGTAAACTAGCACCGACAAGACATCTATTCAAAACCATTCTAACAAGTGTAAGAAAGACAAGATCACTCGGCCATTTTTTCATTTTTAAGGAGTCTAAAAAAAGCTTAACTATGGACTCCATCAGGAATGTTTTTCTAGACCAGTTTAACGAGTGTGAGAGAATAAGGTCACTTGATGATCTCTTCAATTTTAGGGAGTCTGAAAAGACCTTAACTATAGACTCCGTGGGGGTTCTTTTTTCGTAAATATAGTCCCTCAGGCCCGAAAAAGGGTTAAAATGATACCCAAGAGTACTCTTCTAGAGAACTGAAGTTCCATAGAGTATGCCTTTGTTCGTACAGTTGACCGTCTGGACCCAAAAAGGGATAAACTACCGTCGGACAGACGTGACTTCAAATTTTAGTTTAACGAGCGTGAAAGGCCACAAGATAGCTTGGCAATCTTTTCATGTTTAGAGGGTATGAAAAGGGCTTAAAAGAAGACCCATTATATCTTTTGGGAGTCCCAAGGGTGAGGCCAAGAGTGAAAAGGAATCAGGCAAATGAGGCTCAAACTTGTAATTAGGAAAAACAACAAGGACTCCCGAGCCTACAGTGATTAGAGACAACATGGATACCATAATGCAACCAGGATCTACCTAGGGCATCCATGTTCTGGTAAGCTCTACCACCAAGTCACGACACTTCTAAAGCAGCTATTATGGTTCCATGTCGCAACCTGATGGGATCGATCCTATGGCAAAGGAAAAAGACAACGAGATACAAAATTCAGGGTAGAAACCTAACCTACATCCTCAAGTTGATTCTTAGAATTTTTTTCCATAGACCGTCGAAAATTACCCAAAACTCCAAAAAACTGTCCTGATACCCGATCTTACCCCTCCCATGCAACTCCTGAATCACTCTAAATGGTTTTTGGTTTAAAGAAAATGATAAGGGAGGCCAAAAAAGTGACAAAAAGAGGCCAAAAAGTCTATAAATAGAAGCTGGCAGCTCATTATCACCATTGTTGATTTGGAAATTGAATCTGGAGCCAAAATGCCCCCTTTGTCAAAAGTGGTGATTCTGGGAGCTACAGTGGACCAAACGAACTTCTGTCTGGACCAAGTACAAATTCTCTTATCTTTCATTTTAAGCCTTTCTTTTTGCTTTAGGTTTCATTTTTTGGGGGGGCGTTGACCTTCAAAAGGTCATCCCTAGGTCCACGCAAGCTATCTTAGGACAGGCCGCATGTACATTTGGGCAGAGTAAACCCTGCACGCGTGTACACGTGACTGTCAGTATTACAGCCTGCGTGGACCCCCTTTTTGAATGAAAAATCTTAAAAAACAAGGGTTAACCCTCCTAAACCTTGGTGTTTTGTAGGATGTATGTCCACTGGAGAGAAAGAGAGCATGAAGAGGTTAGTGAGTTGGTCGGGGAAGACCCCAATGTTGTGGCTGCCTTGATGCAATGTCAATTACTCAAGTTCTTCTTATGTCCTTTTATGCGGGCACAACCTAGGCTACTGAATGCCTTGGTTGACTACTGGCATCCAGATGCAGAGGCATTCATGTTAGAGGGGAAGCCACTGGTGCCCATGACCGAGGACATTTATTTTTTGACTGGCCTCTCCCAGAGAGGGGAACCAGTCAACTTCCAGAGTTTTCCTTCGGGGCCGCATAACGTAGTGGAATTGATAGGTCTTTACAGTGCGGCTAACACAGACCGCTCAAGCTCCCAGGTGCCCATAAGCAAGATTACTGACTTATCGCTACAGACAATAGTGTTGCTTATTGGGTGAATCATTGGTTCTACGGCTTTGCATCAGGCGTCCCGGGCACAGATGAACTGTGCAGTCTAGTACTTAAATGCACAAATTTTTGATTGGAGCACCACATTGTTAGAGTGTATGAAGAGGTAGTTGACAGATTGCCGGTTGCGGACACAGAGGAACTTCAGTTTAAGGACCGTTCTGTGCTCATTCTTCTTTGAGAGAGTTCCAAGCTTTAGTCCTCGAGTAGTAGTACGAGGACATCAAGACTCTCTTCCTGCTATGTGTAGATGGGCAGTATTGCTGCCACGACAGGGTGGTGGAAGGATTAATGAGTCATTGGATGATGATTTCTTTGCCTGGCTATCGCGACAGATCCTAGTTATTGAGGATTACCCGTATGCAGGGATTGATTTTTTGAGGGATCCTGAGATACTAGTACCTCCTAGTGAGGAGCGAGGAGAGATGGGTAAGTCTCCATCTTTGTAGTTGTTTTTTTATTTTTTGTGAAGCATATGTAATTTTTATGTTGTTTTTGTTATATATCATTTTTTTTTATATACCAGAGTATTTGATAGATATGTGTTTGTTGTGTGCAGATGTGGGACCAGTGCGACTTGCTGACTATGCAAGGAACAAGTGTCATCCTTGGCCAGGGGCCGCACCTACCGCCGCTGGGGACCAGCAGTACCAGGAGATCTTCCAACTGGGGAGGCTGAGAGGGTGTTGAGACAAGTTGAGCGAAACTTTATCGTGCTCACTCGCACGATCCCTATGGTAGAGATTGAGGATATGCCACCATCCATGCAGCCACGGATGTGGGTCCGATTATTTTGACATTTAGCCAATGCTGTAGATCAGTACAACAGGGACCACAGGCCTTGACTTTAGTTAGGCTTTTCGCGTGCAGAGAGCACTACTTGTATATAATTTTTGAGGGCATAATCCCCTTGACTCGTTACTGGTCATATTTTTGAGGCGCTTGCGTCCATCTGTGTACTTTGGTTACTTATGATATTATATATGGTTTTTTATGTTTTTTCGTGGCTTATGGATCATTTTTGCAAAAAATGTATTTACATGTTTATGTGTATGTCTTTTCATATGTGTGCGAGATGCCAATCTAAAATTTGATTAGCCAGAGTATATGTTATTTGATTTAATCTCCTAGGAACATGAAAATATGTAATATAATCAAAGTTTCATTCTAAGAGACGTACCCTAAGGAATTGTCGGTGTAAAGTCGGATCATGAACACGATAGATTCTATTTAACTGAGACACAACCAGCTGAGCGTTGAGATATACTCGGAGATGAGAGATACCAAATGACAAGGCGTCACGAAGAAACTCAATAACTGCACTGTACTCGGTGACATTGTTTGTGGTGTCACCTAAGTATATACCTCTGGAAGATAATAACTGGCCTCGATGTGTAAAAATTACCCAAGCTGCGGAGGCAAGCCTCCGAGTGTGCCGGCTAGCACCATCTGCATACCCAATGAACATCTCAGATTCACTTGACATCTGCCACAGTGACGAAAGATAACATCAACGACACGTCCATAACACTAAAAGAAACCAGAAAGTAATAGTACAAAGACTATACATATGTTACAAAAAGTTACCCATGGTGACCTGCCTATGAGTAATACTTCTTTAGGTAGAGTCCATTTCTAGGCTCTACCAAATCATTCCCTTCAAAGTCAACCAAATGATAAGCACCCTTCTTTAGAACCTCTTTTATGATGAAAGGTCCGAATGACATGGGTTTGAATTTTCCTGCCCCCAGGGGGTCCTTATCTTGGTCATAGACCAGGACTAGGTCGCCTTCAGTGAAAATATGAGGGTGAATGGAGCTATCATACTGACACTTGACTTTATGTTTGTGAGCCTTGTTGGCTAGGGCCGCATCAAGAAACTGCTCATTGAGCTTCTCCAGGTATAATAACTGATCTTCAAGTGGAGAAGTGTCTGGCAATAATTGTACTGCCAACTTTAGAGACGGGAACTGACATTCGATAGGCAAGACTGCCTCCAGCCCATAAATGAGTTGGAAAGGTGAGAAACTGGTTGGAGTCTTAACAAACATTCGATAAGCCCATAATGCTGAGTATAACATCAAATGCCAATTTGACTTGGCTGAGTTGATCATTCGTTGTAGAATGGTCTTAAGAGTTTTTTTCACAGCTTCCACCTGACCATTTGCTTGGGGGTAGTAGGGTGACAAATGTTCTTGTCGTAACCCAAGCTTTGACATTAACTCGGTCATCATCTGGTTTCAAAAGTGACTTCCATGGTCAGTGACAATCTCCCTTGGGATGTCGATCCTTTCTATTATCTGGTTGAATAAAAAGAGAGCTGCAGTCTCTCCATCATCTTTAAATGTTGGCATAGCTTCGACCCACTTCATGAAGTAGTCTACGACTATGATGATGTAACGATGACCCCTTGCTGAAGGAGGGTTGCATGTAGTATAATCAATCGCCCACTTGGTGAAGGGACCAACTGTGATGACAGGAAACATGGGAGCGGGATGTTCCCTCATCTTCCGAGAGAAGATTTGGCACGGGTGACACTTCTTGAGTGATTCGATACAATCTTTGATTAGTGTCGGCTAGAAGTAACCTACTCATAGAATCTTTTGGGTTGTTTCCAACCTAGACAAATGAACGCCACAGGCTCTGGTATGGCAATCGTTAAGCACGATAATTGCTTCTCCATGAGTGAGACATCGGCGCAAGATGCAGTCTACACCTCTCTGATACAATGTATCATCGAGTATGAGATAATTCTTAGCCTGATGGCATATGTGTCGACGCTCATCATGAGAAGTAGAGGTGAGGCACTTCAAAATCTAGAGATAGATAAATATATCTTCATACCAGGGATCTGAAGAGGTGATAAAAAACATATCTCCTCTGATAGGTGACTCTTCGGGCACAAGATCACCTGACTCAATCGGAAGTTCCGAAATAAGTTCTGCGAAGACCAGTGACTTTTTGGATTTCGCTGAAACAAAATCTAAGTCAAACTCCTGGAGGATGACTATCCATCTACTAATCTTTCCACCTATTACTCACCGTGTCAACATGTACTGAAATGGATTTACGACAATAATGACGGTGGTCTTGCGAAATAGAACATAATGACGGAACTGTTGAACAGTATGGACTGCTGCCAACGCAAGTTTTCTGATATGAGAATAATTGAGTTCCGGTCCTACGAGGCCTCGGCTCAGGTAATAGATGACATATTCTGAGAACAAGTCATCTTCCTGAACTAAGACCATGCCAATGGTTGACTCTGCTACAACCAGATATAATAAGAAATCCTTGTTATAGTTAGGTGGCCAGAGCAGAGGGGCAGTTGTGAGGGCATGTTTCAACATTGCGAAAGAGCATTGAGCATCATCATCCCAATAAAAAGGAACACCTTTATTAAGTAAGAACATAAATCCCTTGGTGATCTCAACATAGTTAGCGATGAAGCGTCTTAAAAAATTGGCCTTGCCCTGTAGACTCTGAAGTTGAAGGATTGTACGTGGGGGGGGCAACTGAATTACTGCCTCAACCTTGAGAGGATTGACCATGATCCCTATTGTTGGCACTATGAAACCTAACAAACGTCCTGATGTTACGCAATAGCATCACTTGTTTGGATTCAAGCGAATCCGGAAGTAGCGACAATGCTCAAAGATAAGTCGGAGGTGTGTGGGATGATCCATTCTCTTGCAAGATTGAGATGCTAAATCATCTAAATATGCCTCGACTATATGTTTGAGGTCATGGAAAGAAAAAGACATGGCCTGTTGAAAGGTGGCTCCATCATTTTTGAGACCAAAATTCATCTTACGATACGCAAATGTACCCCATGGATAGATGAATGTTGTTTTGTGTTGGTCTTCGGGTTTGATTTTTATTTGGTTATATCCAAAAAAAACATCCTTGAAAGAGAAGGCCTTGCAACCCACACATTCATCAATTATCTAGTCGATGAATGGTGTGGAAAAATTATCTTTGGGATAGGCCTTGTTCAAATCACGGAAGTCTGTACATACACAAATTATGCCTTGTTTTTTATTGGCCGGTACAGGGTTTGACACCCATTGGGTCAAATGGATAGGATAGATAAAACCGATTTTTAGCAGTTTCTCAACCTCAACCTTAATGGCTGCTGATTTCTTGGGGTTAACTGAACGAAGCTTCTGCCGGACAGGCTTGACATCTGGATAAGTTGTGATTTCATGTTCAACTATTTTTGGATCGATGCCTGGCATTTCCTTGTAAGACTAGGCAAAAACGTCGCGAAATTCTTTAAAAATATCTGTGTAGATTTGCATCTCTCTGGGGGAGCAATCAGCTCCAACGAAAACATTCTCCATGATGCCAGGGTTTTTAGAGATATTGATCGGTAAGGTTTCAGCGATAGTTTCCATATTACCCAGCATAAACCTCTTGTGTAGCTAAGGGATTAATAGGACAAGACCTATCTCCCGTCATAGTCAAGGTGAATTCTTCGACTTTGATTCTGCTTAACTCTGGGAGGAAGTATGATCTATGATGAAGATCTTCCCAGGGTTTGTCCAGACTAGTCATTGCTTCAATTACATCTTCATTAGAGGGCAAGACTAAGTCTAATGAATCGGTGTCAGCGAGAGAACCCTGAGCCCAAATAGGCTCTAGAAGTGGATCAAACTCTTGTGCAGGAATTGGATCAGTGTTGGATGAAGCTTGCTGGACTAAAGAGTATGCTACTTCAGCTGTGGACAAGGGCATGGACATGCCCAGGTGCCCTGTCCCATCCATCGTGGCCGATGGGGAAGAAAGTATCCATAGATCATCGAAGTAAGTCATGCAGAATGACGAAACTTGAAGAGTCTCAACCTTATGGTGATTGGATATAAA
>JASDQU010108398.1:68645-79658 GCA_032191745.1 Picea mariana
TTGATTGACAGGAGTACCTGTGAACATAGATGGAGTGCGCAGTGTAGCATACTTTGAAGTCACTAAGATCATGGATGATAGTCAACCATATCCAAAACTGATGGGACTTGAATGGGCCTTTGATAATCAAGCAATCATTAATATAAAAAGGAGGGAAATTATATTTGAGGTAGGAGAATTGAAGGTTACTGCATCATTGGACCTGACAGAAGAAAAGAGGTACATAGAGATAGCGAGGGGAAACAAAATTGATAACTTATATAATATGATTGTGAAGATGGATGATTATGTTAAGCCCACTATGGATGGTGCACTAAGTTGGAGAAATATTAGTTCATGTGCATCATATTCAGAGGAAGGTCTAGAACATTAGTAGCAGAGGATGCATGACGTATCAACTAGATGATGTGCACACCTAACTCGATCATTGAATTGGATTGGAACAAAGTTATGTGATCCACCCAGGTATGATGGATTGGCTAGCATAAGCTCAATTGTAAAGGAATTTGAGTTGCAGGTACCTAAATGTTGTGGTGGGAAATCCCCCTACGGACTAGCATTTAGGGTTATATTATGCATGCAAATGAGACCGAAAGAATCCTACTTTCTACCCTCGTCCTAGACCTAATCCCCATTTCTTTTAAGAAAATACATGGTTAGATGAACATACCTTGTTTCGGGCGTTCAATGTCAATCCTTCTTCACGCTTGATCGCTTGTTAGCAACTCTCCTCCCAAGGCTGACCTGCATATAAAACAAGCAACAAACTACATGCATTTTACCTACAGATTAATGGGTTAGAGATTCAAACATATATTCAATAAACTATGAAGAACTCATATAGTGGGATGGGAAAAGCATTTCTTTATTAATTTTAATGAATCAAATTACAATGTCGAGACCGGCCACTGCTCCATGAACCTGATCCTGGGCTCCTCTTCAACTGCCCTTCAACTTCTTTGCTCTGTATCTCCTCTTGCACAAGGATGGCTAAAGGGTTGGGACAATGGGAATGTGCAATTGGGTAGAGTTTCTTTACTATTATTCTCCTCCTCCCAAATTGGACCCTAACCCTTCTTTTATAGGCTAGAAGAAGCTAGGTATTTGGATGAACCCTCGGCCATGCATGGCTGGAAGGTTCAGTTAACTCACCCAAAGCTGTGTGTTTCATCAACAACTTTACTTTTTTCGTGCTTTTGTAGGTACACGCGGGTTGTTTCGGGTCAGCTAGTGTGTACACGCATGAAGTAATAGAGCAGGGTGTGTGGGCCTTTATAAAAAGTGTTTTTAAGAAGATTTGTTCAGTAGTGTTTTGGCAAAGAAGGAATCTAAGATGGCTTGTTGCCAGGTAAGATTGTATGGTGCAAATTAGGGCTATAACAGATGCCCCCTAATGTGTGAGGTCAGAAGAGCATCTGATGGATGAAATACGTTACCAATCTTTACTGATGTGCTGAACAAGTGAGCCTAGGAACCAAAAATCGGGAGGTGCCATCTGCAAAAATAACAATTGTCTCACTGAGGCAGGCATACCCATGCCAAATACACTATATATCCATGTCATATAACTATATAAAGTGTAGCCACAAATAATACACAGCGGAGCTACATCTTAAAATAAAAAATATATACATGTAGAGTATCCATCTTCTTAGAAGCTGATAAGGCCTGATGGCTGGAGATGAGGTCTTCAGAGCTCGAGCAATAACCTCAAAATCTTCAAAACTTAGGTAGGAGTGTAATATGGGTGTACGAATTCACTACCCAGAGGTCTTCGATGACTCGTTGGTCATGGACTAGAGAATCTTGATGATCAGACTGAAGGCTTCATTGATTTCGAACAAAGACTTGATTGGATGTTCAGGATGGTTGGGTATGAGGGCAAGAGACAAACTGCAGAGGGGCCAACTCAGGCTTGGTAAAAAATTCCCTTGGACAATAGCATGATGAGATGATGAGACTCAGGCAGCATGGCATTAATCATAAGTTCGCGAGGTAGGAGGCAATGCAAAATCTCCATATGTTTGGAAGAATAACCAAACAGATGAGGACACAACTATATGTAGCGAGAACAACTTCCTAAGGTCATATTAAATACCATATTTTGACGAACAAATGGACAGATGTGCTTTATCCAAGGGCGACTTACTGTGCTGCCAATAAAAAAGGTACTTTTCCCTTCCTCTTTTTGGGGTATATTTGATTTTTTTGTCTTTTTCAATGATTTTGGAAAAAAGAATAAAGGAATGTTACGTTACAATGGAGGAATGAGTGTTACAAACATACAAGTTCAAGGCGCAAGGACAAGACTGATGTTCAGAATAATGATACTTGGGAAAAATCCTCCGGGGGGCAAGGGTGTTAAGACACAGAGGAAAAGTGCTACAAGGCTTGCGTATAAGGTATGTTTCAGATGGTTAAGTTGGGAGCAACATGGAGTGGGCATTTAGACCAAAGACATAGGTATGGAAATGCGGTTAACAAAACACACAATGGTACCGTCCTTCGATGTAAGTTTAACGAGCCTAGAGAAGGTAATCTTGGTGGTTTTTCATATTTCGAGAGTTTGAAAAAACATAAAAGGAGACTCCATTGGGGTACCTTTTTCGAAGATAGTTTAGTCAGCTCGAAAAAGGGGTAAACTAGCACCGAAAAGACATCTATTCAAAACCATTTTAACAAGTGTGAGAAAGACAAGATCACTCGGCCATCTTTTCATTTTTAAGGAGTCTGAAAAAAGCTTAACTATGGACTCCGTCAGGAATGTTCTTCTGGACCAGTTTAACGAGTGTGAGAGAATAAGGTCACTCGATGATCTTTTCAATTTTAGGGAGTCTGAAAAGAGCTTAACTATGGACTCTGTGGGGGTTCCTTTTTCGTAAATATAGTCCCTCAGGCCCGAAAAAGGGTTAAAATGATACTTGAGAGTACTATTCTAGAGAACTAAAGTTCCATAGAGTATACCTTTGTTCATACAGTTGACCGTCCAGACCCAAAAAGGGGTAAACTACCATCGGACAGACGTGACTCGAAATTTTAGTTTAATGAGCGTGAAAGGCCACAAGATCGCTTGGAAATATTTTCATGTTTAGAGGGTTTGAAAAGGGCTTAAAAGAAGACCCGTTATATCTTTTGGGAGTCCCAAGGGTGAGGTCAAGAGCGAAAATAAATCATGCAAATGAGGCTCAAACTTGTAATCAAGAAAAACAACAAGGACTCCCGAGCTTACAGTTATTAGAGACAGCATGGATACCATAATTCAACTAGGATCTACCTAGGGCATCCATGTTCCAGTAAGCTCTACCACCAAGTCACGACACTTCTAAAGCAACTATGATGGTTCCATGTCACAACCTAATGGGATCGATTCTATGGCAAAGGAAAAAGACAACGAGATACAAAAGTTAGGGTAGAAACCTAACCTACATGCTCAAGTTGATCCTTGGAAATTTTTTCCATGGACCGTCGAAAATTACCCAAAACTCAAAAAAACTGTCCCAATACCCGATCTTACCCCTCCCATGCAACTCCTGAATCACTCTAAATGGTTTTTGTTTTAAATAAAATGATAAGGAGGCCAAAAAAGTGACAAAAAGAGGCCAAAAGGTCTATAAATAGAAGCTGGCAGCTCATTATCACCATTGTTGATTTGGAAATTGACTCTGGAGCCAAAAAGCCCCCTTTGTCAAAAGTGGTGATTCCGGGAGCTACAGTGGACGAAACGAACTTTTGTCTGGACCAAGTACAAACTCTCTTATCTTGCATTTTAAGCCTTTCTTTTTGCTTTAGGTTTCATTTTTTGGGGGGGCGTTGGCCTTCAAAAGGTCGGCCCTAGGTCCACGTGGGTTGTCTCAGGATAGGCCACATGCACATTGGGGCAGAGTAAACCCTGCACACGTGCACATGCGACTGTCAGTATTACAGACTGTGTGGACCCCCTTTTTGAATGAAAAAGATTAAAAAACAAGGGTTAACCCTCCTAAACCTTGGTGTTTTGTAGGATGTATGTCCACTGGAGAGAAAAAGAGCATGAAGAGGTTAGTGAGTTGGTAGGGGAAGACCCCAATGCTGTGGCTTCCTTGATGCAATGTGGGTTACTCAAGTTCTTCTTATGTCCTTTTATGCGGGCACAACCTAGGCTACTGAATGCCTTGGTTGACTACTGACATCTGGATGCAGAGGCATTCATGTTAGAGGGGTAGCCACTGGTGCCCACGACTGGGGACATTTATTTTTTGACTGGCCTCTCTCAGAGAGGGGAACCAGTCAACTTTCGAACTTTTCCTTTGGGGCCACATAACATAGCGGAATTGATAGGTCTTTACTGTGCGGCTAACACAGACCGCTCAAGCTCCCAGGTGCCCATAAGCAAGATTACTGACTTATTGCTACAGACAATAGTGTTTCTTATTGGGTGAATCACTAGTTTTGCGGCTTTGCATCAGGCGTCCTGGGCACAGATGAACTGTGCAGTCCAGTACTTAAATGCACAAATTTTTGATTGGAGCACCACATTGTTAGAGTGTATGAAGAGGCAGGTGACATATTGCCGATTGCAGACACAGAGGAACTTCGGGTTTGGGACTGTTCTGTGCTCATTCTTCTTTAAGAGAGTTCTGAGCTTTAGTCCTCGAGTAGTGGTATGAGAACATCAGAAATATCTTCCTGCTATGTGTAGATGGGAAGTATTGCTACCAGGACAGGGTGGTGGAAGGACTAATGAGTCCTTCGATGATGATTTCTTTGCTTGAATATCATGATAGATCCTAGTTATTGAGGATTACCTGTATGCAGGGATTGATTTTTTGAGGGATCCTGAGATACTAGTACCTCCTGGTGAGGAGCGAGGAGAGATGGTGTTGGCATCCAATTCACATTTTTATTCTGTCCTTATAAGATGCCTACACCAGTGTTTTGCAAACCTTGATTTTCGTCGCAATTCGTAAATGAAACGACACTATTATTTTTGCGCTATTTGCACACTTATATTTGTTCTTGTTTTTACGACTGTAAGCGTGAAAACTTGGTTTTCGAAGTCGAATTAAATTCATCAATGAATTGTCGTTATCATTCTTGTTGATATGCCCATTGCGTTTACAATTTACTTATCGTTATACAGTTGGCAAGAACTTTTGATCTGTAATCACTTGACATTCTTTGATTGATTATGTAATTTTGTTTCATGAGTGATTGAGTTTGTGATGCATTGGTGATTGGATTTACATGTTATATGATCGATTCACTTGGCACATTGGTTACATAAAAACGCATTGGTGTTATGGTTCAACCCTTGGCATAAATCGTTTTATACAACACATAGTTCATATGGTCAAACCCATGGTATGATTTCGTTTATTGCTTTGGTTTTAAAACTATGGTATAGCCTTTGCTCGCGCGAATGACTAATCCACTTACCATTGATTTCATTGGTTGATTGAATGGCATAATTGTTAACACATATGCATATTCATTTGAATAGTTATAAGCATCGGTGATTGTACTATGGATATGAATGTTGTGCATGGGCCAAAATAGCTCCACCACCTTCGCACGATATGTCATTAATGTCTTTCCCCCTATCCCTGTTTCACCTCTGCTAGTTTTGGGTAAGCCTGTGAGCTTTCTGCCCCTGCGTTTGCTATGATTCAAACCCTGGCTCATTCACATCGCTCACCATGTGCTCCTGTCTATGGAACCGGTGGTGCGAATAGAGCCAAACGGTAGTCAAGCTCTGCTACTGTTTGATAACGCTTGTAAGGATTTAGAGGATAGTGGTTGGCTTACATTTGTACAGAGGTTCGAGGGTTTCAATCTATTTGTTGCACAACAATTCTCCCTTACCTTTGATGGGTGTAGGGATAAAGTAGGTGACATTCAACTTGAGTTGAATGAAGAGTTCATATGCTCTGCCACATGATTGGTAGCCACAGGCCAGTGATGATTTAAAAACTCCAAAGTCGACGAGGTGCCATGGCCTTTGCTATTCGTATCACGAAGGGTCACGTCCTGTGACAAAGGTATGCCTATTTCCACAATTAAACCCAGGTGGCATGATCTTTTGATAATGGTTAAACAATTTGTGACCTGTGAGGGTCGATATGGATTGGTTTTTCTTTATCACCTTTGACTGTTAATGAATTTCATGGGTTATCCATTAAACATGCCATTTTACTTCTTGCATAGTCTTTACAAAATGGCTAAGACGTTCAAACACGAGAAGGCCGATAGCAGCTTGTTTCACCATGGCTTGATTAGACTCATCGTCGTTCACCATTTGAACCTCCACGATGATAATTGTCAAGATTTTCTCTCTCAAAATGGCTTTGTTGATTCAGAGTCTGTCCAAATCGACAAGTCTGTGGTCAGCGAGACTAAGGTCGGGCCACCCGTGCCTTTCCATGCCCTTCTACCCTCTCCCAAACCCTTAGTCGGCCCTGACATCGACCTACCTGACATCATAACAGACAAGGATGAGGATGTAAAGAAGCCTTTGAGTAAGAAGGTCAAGGGTAACCCTACTGTCAACAGCAAGGGTAAAAAGAATGCTCGATTGATATCGAGACTTGCCTGGAATAAGCCTAAGCCAAACGCTGATCAAAAGCCCATAGTTCTGAGCGAGGACTCGGACTCTGATATCGAGCACTTCCTAGCTGGAGAGTACCCTTATTCCCAAGGCCTATGCTCTGAGCCACCCTATGACTATGTTTCTAATTTGCCCCCATGCCTAAAGAATAATCCTAATTACCCAGGAATCAAGTTGCAAAATGAAACCCTCGGTGATTTAAGCAAACCCTCCACTATTATGTCGAAGCCCGAATAGACATCATGTAGCCAATGTAATGTGTGGCTTGAGCACTACTATGCCGACATTCCCTTGTTACAGTAAAAGATCAAATCATTGGAAAACCAAGTTACAATACTGTCGCGAGAAAGGGACAAGCTTCAAGCTAATGACAAGAAGCAGAAAACCACTGGTTCGATCATGTTTAGGAATGTCGAGTCGGTGACAGCCTTCTTCAATTCCAAACTATCATGACAAAGTTGTCTACTGATTATCCAGGTATGAATTTCGATATCAATTTCATTTTATCAATTTCTTGGATTAATATAATGAATTGGTTTTTGATTTTCGATTAGTTCTGTTATTATTCAAAATAATTTTGTCATGGTTTGATTATAAAAAATGGTTATGTTGTGGATCCTGTACAGTAGATTCATTTTACCAAAGTCGAATATGGTTATGATTTTGGTATGCGATTTTCTCGTGCCCAACTTAGTAGAAGCGATCGATTGGCTTTGACTTGGTATGGTTCGCTTTAGAAAATTTCTGTTAGTTTGAATTAATATGATCAATGAAGTTTGTTTTCGCTTGGATTTTGTTTGCATCTGACTTGTACAGGATATTTTTATGCTAAAATTAGAACACGGTTATGTTTTGATTTAATATGATTTTGTTGTGGTTGGATTATATCGGCTCTGATTTAGTTTCTATGGTTTGATTTCGGAATGATTTCATGGGTTTGAATTGTTATGATCCTTTAAATATGTTATGCGTCATTATTAATGATTGGTTTAATAAATATGATGTAATCTTTTAAATCAGGAAAACAACTCTGTTCGACTTTGATTTGGCAAAAATGACTCTATTTTGTATTGAATCGATTTTCTCATTTGGCCTGTGTCGAAGATCTATTTGCTAAAATCATGGAAACAGTGTTAATTCATAACGATTCTGCTAGCCTCAAACCATTTCGATTTGTTCCTATTTGATTTGATTTGCAAGTGATTATTGTGTGCCACGATTAGCAGAATCGTTTGATTTGTTTAATATAGTTTTCAAAATGATCCTGTTGGTTTCGTTTGGATACGACAGTGATCTTGTTGATGGTCGAAGCAATTATTTGTGTTGATTTCAATTGGTTATGAAAATGATTTCATTGTTGTCGAGTTATCCAATACGATTCTGTTGACCCGAATTGGTGATAACGAACTAAACAGAGCGTATCCATCTCTGTTATCATTTGGTTGAATACGATTTAGTTTGTTCAATTTGTTTACAAGTGTCGATTTGAATGATGCTTTTAGCAATCAAATATTTTTCAATAGTTTGAATATATTTTTTAAGATTCGAATTGATTTTTAATACGGTTCTGTGTTCAATTTAGACCAGCTACAAAATCGCAAGATTCTGTAGCTAGTCTTAGAAATTAGATTTTTGTCAATTTTATTAATAAATTATCCTCTAATATTGTCTATTCTTGTCCTTGTTCAGGTACATACGAATTGCAATGGTCAATTTGGGCATGCTGTGACAATATAGGAGATATTTGTGTGATGTAGTTTTTATTTTTAAGTTGTTAGTTTGAGTTAGAAATAGAAACTTGGGATATTTTCCCAGATTTGTGTAAACAGTTTTGATAACTTCCACATGGATGTTTTACCCTATGGGAGGTCTTTAAATACTTGTCATTTTTTGTAATAAACTCATCATCCTCACGGTGGGAGAACCAAACTATGGATTTATGATACCGACTGGAATGAAAGTTGATGTTTTGTAACATCTTTCGCTTTCAATATATCAAACTTTTGTTTCTAGTTTTACTCATGTCATTTTGCAGTTGATTATAGACTACTTTAGCTATCGTAATCTATTGCAGGTTGATGTGACTTGATTAATGTGTTATCCATGTCTGATCTCTTCTATTATTTAAAAATACAACAATTATTTGTTTCAGTTAATGAATCACGGATTTCTCTTCTTCGTTAATTGGATCATTTTATACAAATCCTTGCACGTAGATTTATCTAAATGTTATGATTTGTAAATTATAAGATTGTTGTAACTTTTATGTCTTGTTTGTTCTATTATCGATATTCAAAAGAGCACTGCTGCTTACTGTTTGTTAGAGGCTGGCAGAGGACTAATGCGGGTTTCCTCCCATCGAACAGTTGAATTGATCATCATACAGAGGACAAAACTGAAGCGTTACTTCAGGTCAGTTTGTTATTTAGTATTTAATAGTTAATTAGTTAGTATAATATAAGTAGTTTAGATAAATATATTAGTTTAGGTACATAGTTAGAATTATTGTTTTAGTTGCTTAGTTTAGATAGTTTTTAGTTTATTTCTTTTTCATAAAATTATAAAAATAAAAAAACATTAGTTTCGTTGTCTTAGGACAGATTACCAATGAGTTTTGTAGGTTTTCATTTAAATCTGTAATTTGTAAATATTGTACATTTGTGATTAAGATTTAATTCTGTTAGTAGTTAGATGTTTAATTTCGTAGATTTATTATAGTATTAGATAGTAATTGTATATATAATATTTTAGATTAGTTTATTAGTTTGTTTTAATTTTTATTTTCATTTAGATTAGTTAATTTAGAGTAGTTTTCTTTTTGTTTTCTTAGGACTTAGATCGGCTAACGGAGCCGCTAAACCCATTAGGGTGGGTTATCCCAAATGGCTTGGGTTATTTAGACAACACCGGACCAGATCCACTCTCCCAGTTGACGGACAGTCAATTTCTCCCGTCAACAGATGGGTAAGTCTCCATCTTTGTAGTTGTTTTTTTATTTTTTGTGAAGCATATGTAATTTTTATGTCGTTTTTGTTATATATCATTTTCTTTTATATACCAGAGTATTTGACAGATATGCGTTTGTTGTGTACAGATGTGGGACCAGTGCGACCTGCTAACTATGCGAGGAACAAGCGTCATCCTTGGCCAGGGGCCGTACCTGCTACCGTCGGGGGACCAGCAGTAGCAGGAGATCTTCCAACTGGGGAGGCTGAGAGGGTGTTGAGATGAGTTGAGAAAAACTTTACTGGGCTCATTTGCATGGTCCCTATGGCAGAGATTGAGGATCTTCCACCATCCATGCAGCCACGGACGTGGGTCCGATTATTTCAGCTTTTAGCCAACGCTGTAGATCAGTACAACAGGGACCACAGGCCCTGACTTTAGTTAGGATTTTCGTGTGCAGAGAGCACTACTTATATATAATTTTTGAGGGCATAAGCCCCTTGACTCGTTACTGGTCATATTTTTGAGGCACTTGCATCCATCTGTGTACTCTGGTTACTTATGATATTATATATGGATTTTTATGTTTTTTCGTGGCTTATGGATAATTTTTGCAAAAAATGTATTTACATGTTTATGTGTATGTCTTTTCATATGTGTGTAAGATGCCAATCTAAAATTTGATTAGCCAGAGTATTTGTAATTTGATTTAATCTCCTAGGAACATGAAAATATGTAATATAATCAAAGTTTCGTTCTAAGAGACGTATTCTAATGAATCATCGGTGTAAAGTCAGATCATGAACACGATAGATTCTATTTAACTGGGACACAACTAGCTAAGCGTCGAGATATACCGAGAGATGAGAGATAGCAAATGACCACGCGTCACGAAGCAACTCAATAATTACACTGTACTCGACGACATTGTTTGTGGTGTCACCTAAGTATATACCCCTGGAAGATAATAACTGGCCTCGAGGTGTAAAAATTACCCAAGCTGCGGAGGCAAGCTTGCGAGTGTGCCGGCTAGCACCATCTACATACCCAATGAACATCTTGGATTCACTTGACATCTGCCACTGTGACAAAAGATAACATCAACATCACGCCCATAACACTAAAATAAACTAGAAAGTAATAGTACAAAGACTATACATATGTTACAAAAAGTTACCCATGGTGACCTGCCTATGAGTAATACTTCTTTAGCTAGAGTCTATTTCTAGGCTCTACCAAAGCATTCCCTTCAAAGTCAACAAGACGATAAGCATCCTTCTTTAGAACATCTTTTATGATGAAAGGTCCAAACGACATGGGTTTGAATTTTCCTGCCCCCAGGGGGTCCTTATCTTGATTGTAGACCAGGACCAGGTCACCTTCAGTGAAAATCCGAGGGCGAATGGACCTATCATACTGACACTTGACTTTATGTTTGTGAGCCTCATTAGCCAGGGCTGCATCACAACACTGCTCATTGAGCT